>JARRAA010030820.1:3124529-3151969 GCA_030557295.1 Ecitodaemon sp. MM-2014
TTCATTCAATTTATGTTCAAAATATTGTTTTGTCTATATTAATAGGCATTTTTTAAATTTTGTGTTTGTTTCCCATTGGGTTTTTTCTATTCCCTTGTATAGCTTTTTTCTTTTCTGCTCTATTCTTGATATGTTCCTTTGATACGTTCTAAAATTCAATAGGTCTACAAAAACTATTCGTACTGAGATCTATGGCGACTTACTATAAACGATATCGCAACGTAAACTGGGTGTTTTCGTGCTAAGAAAATGATTGTATAAATCCTCCTTCACTACCTTGTGCAGAATTAATTATTGCCCGTTACTTAATTGGTATAACAAATGTGAAGTCAAACATGATTGAATTATGTCGTGATGAAAATCATTACAATGTGATAGGAATGCGATTAGTTTCGATTAGAAATCATTTCAACATAATCCTGCTGTTGTTTCGTACTGCAAGGTGTGATGAATGTTTGTAATGATTGATGCGAAAATATGTTGCCTTCTACTATCTTTCCTATCAGATTGCAGAGTCGCACCTCCAACGTGTGAACAATATTACTTAATATGTATTATTATCACAATAATATAGTTTGTTTCAGAAAGCAACTGCACCTCATTTTGGAATAACGAATCATTTGTGATTGATAAATTTAGTAAATGTCACATTTTTAGAAAAGCTTTTGGTAAATCTGAATATATCAAAATACAAATTTCTTGGAATCATTTAATTGGGAACAACGGTATTTTAAAATACATTTTAAAATCATGACCGACAATGCTTTACTAATGGAATAACAAGACTTTGCACTTGTCTTTACTTGTCACTCAACTTGTTTTGCATTTACCAAATCTAAGATTCAAAAATATGCTTGATAAATCCATTAAGTACAGTACTGCCAATCAAATATTTGTTCCCAATTCTATGAATTTAACATGCCAATGTCAAAATGCTTCTCTTTCAAAATGAATCCAGAATTCTTGTGAATGTGCCAATTAGTTCCTCCAATGGACTTTGCTAACTGAAAGTATTTCAACGGTATATGTACTAACAAATTGTCCTAGTAACAATGTAACTAAATGCCCTTTCTGTTATATACATTTCACTAGAGCTCTTAAAATAATATCCACCTATTCTTCTAATAGAGTACAAACAAATGACATCAAACGTAAGTACGTAAACACTAAAACTAATAACAGAAACTGACTAACCACGTAGTTCGACATTTTCCTCACATTTTTGTATCGCCCTTACGATTCCGTAGTATAAGTAGACATTTTTAACATTCACGCAAACACACGTAGCGGATTAATTAGTGTTCTTTTGATAACAAATCTTTAAAAATTCTTTATAAAATTGAACAATGTAAATACTTACATTTATATGCGCAATGTGAAGGGTATCAGACATACCACGAATGTATAATACATATTTAGTAGACATTGAATAACAGTATAATACGCTTATTTTAATGTAATAGTATTACGAGTTATATGTATATAGAAATCACAATTTTGATATGTATAATTTAATATTTGATATGTTTACGATATGTGTGTATTTTTTTTTCCTTCTTCGTTATTTGGGTTCGACTCTAGTTGCCCTAAACTTTGAATCAAGTGTCAATGATGTCAACTACCATTGCCCTGAAGCTACGCTTCAACTCATAGAAGGTTTGGTTAAAGGTCATCATGTTTAACTTTAGCCTTGGGTCGTTTGTTTGTGTCGTATTTGTTCTAACGAAATTATTTGAGCATCGAAAAATAAAATTACGCTTCGGATGTAGGTACTCTAATCCTCCGGCCATCCAAGGTCTTCCCCGATCAATTCGTAAAACTTTTGATTATGCTCGGCGAAATACTTACGCAGCTTGACGATTATTGCTGGATCCACGCGTGGGTGTCTTCTGCCTTTCGTTTCTTTGAGGCAACGATCTGAGGTCTCGTTGCGCAGACAGTAGAACCCTTTGGTTTCGTTAAAGTAAAAGTTACGCATGCCGATGTGCTGCTCCAAACCAAGGAAACGCTCGATGCGTTGTAATTGTGGTACGGGGTCCTCTATCAGCAGATCGCCGTTGACGACGAGGATCTGTTGACGGTTGAAAGTTTCCAACCAGCGATGAACGTAGTGATGATAGATGGATATTGCTAATGGACGATAGCCTTCGTTGATCGTGCCGTTGGGGTGCAACACCAATTGCTCGAAGGATTTGGGCGTCGGGGGCGGCGTAACGGCCGGAAATGCCGTCGCCGCGTGTGCGCGTAATTGCGTGTAATCGGATATTGCTCTTGTGACAGGTTCGCGTATTATCAACAACAATTTGATGCTTGCATTCATTGCTCTAATTCGTTCAGGAACCTGAAACACAGCGATCATCATTTATTTACGCGCGATTGACGTTACGCAAGGGCGATGTACTCACTTCAGGTGTAACAAAATAGCTGGGGCTTTTTTCGATGGTGATTTGACCGGGATACGATTCCGGCATTTTGGTTCGATACCATTCCAAACCTTTGCTATAGTTCTCGTCGCGGTCAAAGAAGTGAACTTCTCCGGCCGCTTTCTGTACCATAGGATGCAAATAAAGCATTTCTAGTAAGGCCCTGGTACCGCATTTTCGTACACCTAAAACATAGCCGATTATTCCGCTGCTAGGCGGGGTGTTGTTTTTGTACAAACCTATTATAATAGCTTGGGGTAGTTTTCGAGTGGCAGAAGGATATAGAGTACGAGATAGTAACAATAACGGTGGCCGAGTATGTTCGTGGCCTGTTCGCTGAAGACTATTCAACGCGCTGTCATAGATCATGTGAAACGTAAGGCAAAGCGAAATTATCATAACGAAGAGGATCGCCATCGCCATTTTCGGTCGCGATACTCCAACTACGAGCACGCAGTCGGAGGGGTCGCCCTCCACCGACCTCATAGCAGCCCTTGGTAGCCATCTAAAACAGACACACGCTTCTTATCATATCGTTCTACACGCATCCATAATCAACTTACAGTATATCAAACTGAGGCGGTTTTACAAAGTTCTTTTTTGACTCCAATTTCGGACACATCGTTGATCCAGTGTGTTATTTGCACCACTGCATATTGAGCGTTTATCTCGAGCAGTTTACCAGATGTCATGGAAACATAAAATGCGTGCGAGGATCCTGTAAAAACGGAGACTATACCACTTAAACCATTGCGAAACTGCGTGGGACTTAATCGTCTCACTTGTATTGCTACATGTTGCAATTTGAAATTGCGCATGAAACGGGTTTGCGTAATTATTAACAATCTAAAGTTACTCATACCTGGCGGCTCATGATATTCCGTCGATGCACCAAGTGCGGCTGCTAATGGTCGGCGGAAGGCGATGGAAAACTTAAGATTCAAGCGAAGTATTTAAGAGAGAAATGTACCGCGGAACTGAAACGAAACGCGTTTAATTCTCGTGCCAGGTGCGATGCATTCGCTATCGCTGGCGTCACTAACGTCCAAGCGAATACATACTATGAAATATATTTCCAGGATGTCGTAGTAGATCGATAATCCGCCGCGCAACGATTCGCGGAGCGTCGGCGTCGGTTGCCGCGTGCGCCGCGCGCCGCACGTAACAATTCCACGATTACGGCGAACGATGAATGAAAGTGGCGGCGGTGGCGGTGGCTCAGATTCTGAATTTAACAGCATTTTCGGGTATCTCTTTGGATGTTCCTGAAAGTCAAATAAAATGACGGTTTGATTTTCTTCTCAGAACAATGTGATAATTTTATCCTACAATTAGGATAGGTATCAGCGAAATTATCAACTTTGTAAGATTTACAAACTGTTTCAATTATTCATAGTAACCTATTATTAAATTGACTATCTACCATCATACATAATATAAGAAACGTGTAGTGCGATTGAAACATTTTGCTCCGATATTTCAATACTGAATATTTATCATCGATACATCGCTTGATTCATATTTAGCCCGTGTTTGCTATTTATATTCCTATATATAATTACTTTGACGCTTGGACGGGGACCAAAAATCTGTACGTTTATTTACAAACCAATGCGGTTCATTAATGAATCAGTCGAAGTGCGTAGTGCATCACAGTCGTGACGAAAAATCGCCACAAAATGTTACCACTATTTCTCCAGTTAGTAGCACTGATTTTAATTAATTCTAATCATGAAGTGGCTAGCAGGCAAGTTACATTTACTGTTGGTAAGTTAGTGATATTGGAAAACGTATTCTAAATCGATAACATTTATCCTCGCATGTGCTAGGCGGCTTATTTCATGAGGAGAAGACCGACACTGAAATGGCGTTCAAGTATGCAATTGCTCGACATAACATGTACAATAATAAAATAAAATTTCGTACCAATATACAAAGAATTTCGAGAACTGATGCATTCGCAACAAGCAAAATCGGTAATAGATTTACTTACTTTGTAATCGTAATATCTGAATGTGTACCTTTTGCTTTTGGCTTACACAGTATGCAATATGACTGCGGCTGAAGATGGTTTGGTGGCTATTTTTGGACCGCCGTCACTCACGACTGGGGCCATGGTGCAATCCGTATGTTCGAACTTGGAAATTCCGCAAATTCAAGTCTCGTGGAAAAATAACGTGGCTAATCAGCATCAAACGATATTAAACATTTATCCCGACCACGATCTCTTAGCTCAAGCCTATGCCACGATAGTTAAGCATACGGAATGGAGATCTTACGCGATTTTGTATGAAACTAACGAGGGATTAGCGCAATTGAATGAAGTATTAAAATTGGCTGATCATACAAGCGATCCTGTGATAATTCGGCAACTGGATACTCAACCAGGAGCCGATCATAGGTATACCGTTTTATATCCTTGAATATGATGTAATATGTAATTGAAATTGTTGTTAGACCGTTGCTTAAAGAAGTCAAGAATTCATCAGAAACTCAAATCATTCTAAACTGTGCCGCGGAAAATGTTTTGGACATATTGAGACAAGCTCAGGAGGTGGGAATGTTGGAATATTTATACAGTTATTTGATAACTTCGTTTGTGAGTATATTATCGTCATAATTTATTAATTATTAGCTGATTTTGAGATAAAAACATTATTATTTTCAGGATGCCCATATGTTAGATTTTGGTTCTTTGAATACAAAGTCTAATATAACCGTTGTGAGATTATTGGACCCTGATAATCCAATATTAAATAATGCCGTGTTGGATTGGATTCAAGGTGAATCCAACAGTAATAATTACATTTCACTATCTCCATTGAAAGTTAAAGTGAGGCTTTGTTCTAAAAATGTCCAGACAAATATATCAATTATTCATTGCAGGCCGAGGCAGCATTAATGCACGATGCTGTCAACTTTTTTACTTCGATAGTTCCCCAATTACACCTTACCGAACCGATAAAAGCGGAATCAATGGATTGTAAGGAGCGTCGGAAATGGCCAGGAGGCTTTCGAATTAGCAACTTCATGAAAATTGTAAGCATGAAAATTGTACTCCTACCGACCTTACGAAGGCATCAACAATTTATATGCCGTATCAATGTCTTTTAGAAACACACGCTAAACGCAATTACAGGACCAGTAAAGTTTAATGAACAGGGACGACGGATCGACTTCACGCTTTATATTGTCGAGGTCAACGATGGTAAACTTGAAACTACCGGCACGTGGAGTCCAATTTATCCGGATACCATTAACTTCACTCGCAGTTCCAGCGAGCAAATGCAACAAATTTATGAAAATCTACAGAAGACGTTGATCATTGTATCTTCTCGCATTGGGCCACCGTATTTGCGCGAGGTGGAACCAAGGGAGGGTGAAATTCTTACAGGAAATGATCGCTATGAGGGATATTCGAAAGATTTGATTTACGCTATATCGAGGCAGCTAAATTTTACTTTTCGGATTGAATTGGCGGCTGACGGAAAATATGGAAATTATGTACCGAAGACCAAGTCGTGGAATGGTTTAATTAAAGATTTGTTAGATAGGGTAGGATAAGGATATTAATATCATCAATGCAATTGCAAGTTAATGCAAGTTAGGACTTTATCCGAAATTTTTTTACAGAAAGCACATTTAGCCATTTGTGATCTGACTATTACCCATTCTCGAAGAGCTGCTGTAGATTTCAGCATGCCTTTCATGTCTCTTGGAGTCAGTATCCTCTACAGTAAAGCAAAGAAGGCTGATGCGAATAAATATGCATTTTTGGATCCTTTCGGAATGGAAGTATGGTTTTATACTTTGACACTCTTTCTAAGTGTTTCAGTTCTTTTATACTTCATAGCAAGGTAAGTGTCAAGTCCTAAACTACTGGATAACTGTTGAATATATATCTACATTCTAGAATGGCACCTGGTGATTGGGAAAATCCACATCCTTGCGATCAAAATCCGGAAGAATATGAAAACATATGGGATTTGAAAAACTGTCTATGGATTACTTTGGGCTCCATCATGACACAAGGTTGCGATATTCTACCAAAGTAATATTTGACCTTTGATCGTTACAACAATTCAAATCTATAAACTGTCGCATATTTCAGAGGTATATCAACTAGATGGGGCGTCTCCATGTGGTGGTTCTTCTCTTTAATCATGACCAGTTCCTACACAGCTAACTTGGCAGCTTTCTTAACAATGGACAGAATGGCACCTTCCATAGATAGCGCAGAAGCTTTGGTAAAACAGACGAAAATTAAGTATGGTACAGTGGACGGTGGATCCACTCAAACGTTTTTCCGAGAGTCAAATTATACGACTTATGCCCGAATGTGGACTCAAATGGAAGGCGCCAGACCTAGCGTATTTGAAAAAACCAACGCCGATGGTGTGAAACGGGTTCTGACCACTAAGAATCAACTGTATGCGTTTTTGATGGAAAGCTCTCAAATCGAATACGAAGTGCAAAGGAATTGCGATCTTAAGCAAGTTGGTGGCCGTTTGGATTCGAAAAGTTACGGAATTGCAATGCCAATGAGTAAGTTTCATCCATAAATAGCAATACTAAAAATAACTATGATTGTTTTAGACTCACCATATAGAAGTGCCATTAGTACAGCTGTCCTAAAACTTCAAGAAGAAGGCAAACTGTCTGAACTGAAGAACAAATGGTGGAAAGAAAAAGTTGAAATTGAAGTTCCGTGCGAGGTCTGTTTTCGAAGATCACGTGTTGTTTGAATTTAAATAATGTCATCTTCTTATAGGAAGGTCAAGTCTCATCAGGTGCAGATTTACGAATGACAAACGTCGGTGGTATTTTCATCGCGTTGGGAATGGGCATTGCAATAGCTTTCCTTCTATCGATTGTAGATTTTCTATGGAATGTGCGCAACGTCTCCATCGAAGAACATGTATGTTTTTGTTTCCACTAGTTTTAGCACTTATTACCACATAAGTAACCCTAATTCTTGCCTCTGCTTTCATAAGATCTCCTACTGGGACGCTTTGAAAGTCGAGACTACGTTTGCGTTCAAAGTTTGGATAACACAGAAACGCGTAAAGCCCGAGCTTTCGTCTTCATCGTCTTCATCATCGTCTTCATCTGGCGGGGAAGACAACGAATCCAAGTGTGAAAAAAGGGGTTTCAAAGATAAGATGTTGAAAGGTGGTGCTTCTCTGCTACGCATTGATCAGTAATTTATGAGTTATTAATAATTTGCAATTGATTGCATTGCAAAATTTCACTTGAATTCAAGAGTTAGGAATTAAATTAGTAAATCTCTGCACTAACGTCGTATCCGTACGAGCTTAAAGAAACAACTGAATGCTAGATGCCATAAGGCAGATTCTATTTTATATAATAGATGAGAAAGCAGCTACAAAAGCAAACTTCTCTAACTGTGTGAGCTTATTCAAATGAGTGTTTTCGAAAGGGTGTTAGCATACGCTACATTGTGTAGATGCTATTTTAAGACGATTATGTTCTTTCTCGAACTGTCTGAAACACTTAATACATTGAATTATATTTATAAACTCGATTAATGCTAACCGTATAAACGTAATGTTATAATCTAATAGTGCAATTATTTTTGTGATTTAGAAAGACGAATATTTTATTTGGCAAAAGAACAAACGCATTATATTAATAAAATTAGACATCCAGTTTATAATAGTGTTAGGGTGCTGTAGACTGAGGCTGTACGCTGTTGTGTTTAAATATAGTACTGAAGTTCTAAGTTTCCTCTTTCATTCCACCATGAACGTCAGTATGATCACAATATTGTGCATGCTTGTTCTTCTGGGTGTTTCTACCGCAAAAGATGTATTTACAATTGGTGAGTGTAAAGAACTAAATACGTGTATTTTAAATGTTCATTGATACGTTTTCTATTTTAATTGTAGGTGGACTCTTTCATGATGATAACTACCAAGCAGAAATGGCGTTTAAGTACGCTTTGGAACGGTACAATATGTTCAATCATGACGTAGAATATCGAATGCATATTGAACACATCCCAAAGAAGGATCCATTTGCAGTCAGCAAAATAGGTTTGTTATCTTCTGCGTCCTTGTTCATATTTTTGATTAACAATCTCATTGAATTATCCAGTTTGCGATATGGTGTCTGCAAATGAAGGAGTCGTAGCCATTTTTGGACCAGAGTCAAGAGAAGTTGGTGCAATGGTAAAATCCATCGCGGCAAATTTGGAAATCCCACACGTGTCAACTGCGTATTTGCCAAAAACGACCTACGTCTCAACAACCGCGTTAAATATATATCCCGATCACGAAATGCTCGCGACTGCAATTTCTACGATTGTGCAGCATATGGATTGGAAAACCTACATGATCATTTATGAAGATAATGAAGGTTTGGTCAAACTCCAGGAGGTTCTAAAGATCACGCAAGTAGACTCGCCCCCCGTTACAATTAGACAGCTAGACAGCTCTGATGATCAACGACCACTATTCAAACTGGTAAAACAGTCAGGAGAAACAAATATTATCCTAGATTGCAAAGCGGAACGAATTATTGATGTTTTGACGCAAGCCAAGGAAGTGGATCTGCTGGACTATTTCCATAATTACTTTTTAACTGACCTAGTAATTTATTATTATAATCAAGCAAAATATGTGTTGGCTTATTTGGTTTTAGGATGCGCATACTTTGGATTTCACCGTGTTGCAAACAAATGCCAACATTACGACTATAAGGCTTGTCGATCCAAACAATTTAATTTTGCAAAATACGGTGCGCGATTGGGAAATGGGCGAATTGAATAGGAAGCAGTTTATTAGTATACCATCCAATGAAGTTCTAACCGAAGCGGCCCTGATGCACGATGCAGTTAATTTCTTCACAACGGCTTTTCAGGAACTTCACATTACAGAGCCTATCGTATCAAGGCCACTAACTTGTGGGGAAAACGATAAGTGGGAAGGAGGTTACAGAATCACAACATATATGAAAATAGTAATACATTTTGGTTTAATATTGTGAACCATTTCATCAATGGCTGTAATTTTAGCGACCATTTTTAAACGCTCTTACCGGTACAGTTAAATTCAACGAGTGGGGTAAACGAGTTGAATTTGGCGTCCAATTAATAGAAATAATTGAAAAGCGCATCGAGAAAACGGCAACGTGGTATCCAGAGAACGCAAACGATTTAAATTTTACGAGGAGTGCAGATGAACAAATGCAACAGATTGTTGAGAATTTACAAAAGACTATTGTAATGGTATCATCGCGCATTGGTCCGCCATATTTGAGATACAAAAAACCTCATTACGAAGGAGAAATTTTGGAAGGCAACAATCGTTTTGAGGGATATTCTCTAGATTTAATTGACGCAATTTCCAAGGATTTGAACTTTACGTATCAGTTTTTTCTGACCGCTGATGGTAAATATGGTGGTTGGGATAAAAAAACGAAATCGTGGAATGGCTTAATTAAAGATTTGCTAGATAGGGTAAGGTGGATAACTGGTAATAGTTATGTATTAAGTTATGTATATTTTTAGAAAGCACATTTAGCCATTTGTGACTTGACTATCACGCATTTGAGGAGAAGCGCAGTTGATTTTAGTTTGCCCTTCATGACTCTTGGTGTGAGTATCCTCTACAGTAAGTCTAAGCCATCAGAGAGGAACATTTTTGCCTTCATGGAGCCTTTAGATACAACAGTGTGGATGTATATCGTATCTGCTTATATTTCTGTGGCACTGGTTATATATTTAATTGCCAGAATGGCACCAGGCGATTGGGAAAATCCACATCCCTGTGACCAGAATCCTGAAGAATTGGAGAACATATGGGATATGAAAAACTGTTTGTGGCTAATGTTGGGTTCGACTATGTCTCAAGGTTGCGACATTTTACCAAAGTACGCTTATATAAATAGGCATAATAAATGACATGAAATAAATCTTCCACTGAAAACTTTCAGGGGTATATCATCAAGAATGGCGGCCTCAATGTGGTGGTTCTTTATATTGATTATATCATCATCATACACAGCCAATTTAGCTGCGTTTTTAACCATGGACAAGATGACGCCGACTATTGATAGTGCAGAAGCGTTAGCGAAACAAACAAAAATCAAATACGGCACCGTGGATGGTGGATCTACTCAAACATTCTTTAGAGAGTCAAACTTCTCAACGTATGCGAGAATGTGGACGCAAATGGAGTCTTCAAAGCCAAGTGTCTTTGAAAAGAACAATGCAGATGGCGTAAAACGTGTCCTAACTACTAAGAATCAATTGTATGCGTTCCTGATGGAAAGCTCACAAATCGAGTACGAGGTGGAACGAAATTGCGAATTGAAACAAGTGGGCGGACGAATGGATTCCAAGGGATACGGCATTGCAATGCCAGTTAGTGAGTATTTCCAGTAGTTTATTAAAATAAATGCAATAGGAAATCGATAACACTATCTACTTATAGACTCGCCATACCGTAGTGCTATTAATAAAGCGGTTTTAAAGATGCAAGAGGATGGTACATTAAATATACTTAAAAATAAGTGGTGGAAAGAAATGCAAGAAGGCGGGTCGTGTGAGGTATGCTAGTTAATAATTAATGCGAGTTGCGATTATTTACAATAAAATCTATTAATGAAATACTGTATTTTAGGAAACCGATGAAGGCGGATCTTCGGCAGACTTAAAATTAGCTAATGTGGGTGGTGTATTCCTGGTCCTGGGCGTGGGAGTATCGATAGCGTTTGTATTTTCAATCATTGAATTCTTTTGGAATGTGCACACTGTGGCAGTTGAGCAAAAGGTATTGAAATATAGATATATATAGTGCACATGCTTAATTATTTTGCTTCCAGATAAGCCATAAAGAAGCATTGGTTTGTGAATTTAAGTTTGCAATTAAAGTATGGATTACTCAAAAGAGAACGTCTGCAGGATCAGAATCTTCTAGTAGGGCTGATGATACATCGCTATCTAGGAAAGATGCAAATTCTCGCAAAAGTTTCGATAATGGGCGACGAGAATCGGAATCGTAGTGTTTACTCTGTCACTAATTGCAATATCCAAGTATTATAAAAAGCTCATACCTAATTACAAATACAAGTGGTAATAAACTGTCGTGTAATTAGTCATGGTTTATTCAATTATCTTGAGTAAAAAATTAAATATCTCAAACATCAACTTTTCTATGAAGAAAAACAGTACGCGAAATAAAAATCTAAAGTGAACACTACCCAATATATTACAATATTTACATGTCAATAGCTGGTACTCTTCACCTTACAAACTCAGATCATTAACAAAAACAAAAAATGCAAATTAAACTAAAAACAACGGGTCAAATTAATTAAGGCACTAAAACGAATCGCCTATATTTGTTGTAAATAATGTGAACATTACGCTCAGTCTTCACTCTGTGATATATTGTCGCTTGATAGCGTCAGTTTGCGTTCGTCGTACAATCGTTTCGCGTAATTTATTTGTCGCGTCACTAATTTCGCGACGTCATATGAATCGCAACGCACTTTCGGCCGACGCACAGCATCCTGATACGGTAACGTCGAATGTGTGGCGCCGTTTAATCGCACGATTAGCTCGATGTAATACACACCACCACCATCCGACTGTTCGATAATTCTACACTCCTCGAACTCACTAGAATAAAAATCAATGCATTAAATCAATGTTCCAATGATAAGCACAATCTGGTAGCATGACAATAGATACCTCAGTGAAGATTCAATCACTGTTGTTAACTGCGGTGCATTCGCATTCGTGACGATACATATCCGTAAATTTGTAATTATAACCCGTAAATCTTCGGTTCCACTGCGCAATGTTTCATACGCGACTAGCATCTCACTATATTTCCCATCATTCAAAGCGTACAAATACTGCTGGCCGAGACTTTGTTTCACGCTATAGCGAGGAAGCAAACCGCCCGGACCAACAGCACAACGCGGTGATCTCAATTGACCAGGTGTTTGCCGACTGAAAAACATTATACAAATGACTCAATATTTTCACTCTAAAAATGGTAAATAATTACCTCCTACTGGAATCCCTCACAGCTCTAGCAGTCTCCGACGCTAAATCAAGCACACCTACCACAGGCTTGGTAACAGCACCCACGATACCTTTACCAATACCGCTAAAAACACCAGGAATTCCTTCATTTGAAGCACCTTCATAAATTTGCTTGAATATTCCGGTTGCGCCACCCAACATTCCAACACCAAACCCTTTAATTCCCGCTAGCAAATGCCCGGTGCTACTACCATAAACGTTTTGTCTAATTTTCTGCCTGAGTTCTTCGTGCTCCTCGTCCATTGTCACTTTGCCCAGACCGTCAGATATCGATTCGGTCACCTTCGCAGCGGAATTTGATATACCGTGAGTGACATTCTTTACTAACGCCCCAATATTGCCTTCGTAAATCAATCCCGAGACCCCTTCGGAAACGTCATTCATAAAACCTAAAGGATTGCCGAGGAAATCGACTGATCCAAGAATAATTCCGGCTTGCCAGATCAGTTCATCTTTAAAATGTTGCACTATAGAATGTGCTAATACTTGAATTGTTTCAAACGAATGTTGTCGAACATACGGTTCTAAATCGACACCTGCATCTTCGAACTTGATGAAAGTCAAGCCCGCTTTCCGTTTAATTAGCTGCAGTGGTTGTGGTAATTTCGAAGCAGTCATCATGCTGAGGCGTATTTGATCCGGCACCAATTGAATAATACCAAAATAATAGCGTTTAGCATGTGCAGCTGTTACATCGATCACAATTCGCTGCGTCTCGTAATCGCTTTCTACATTCTGGTGGACTTCTTCATCTTTGCTCTTATACCCGATAAATTCAAAGAGTTTTAATAGCAAACGTTCCTCTAAAAGGACAGTTAATTTCTTCAATCGGACTATTAAATGCTGTAATTATTTCAAAATATTAATGCACTGCAAAACGTTAACAAGATAAATATACTTACATCAAAAATGACTGCATTTTCATTGACAATGGGTTGCAACTCCACAAGCACTTCCAACGCAGACAATTTCGAATGGATATCAACGTTACCCTTTGAAGGCGTCACAAACAAAAAGTTGGATGTTGGCGCTTCAAACAATTGATTGTCGATTTGAATATCTTTGATACTAACACAGAAGCGTTTAGATTTGGCGGTTGTTACCACTTCAAAAATAATATGACTGAACAATGCGTAAAGTAGTTCCTGAGCTGGTTTGGCCGACACCAAACTAACGCCTAAACCACTCAGGCGCACATTTAGTTGATATTCGTTTGGTTTATCATCTTCATCGTCGTTATGTCGGATGACAGGCCTGTGTCTGAGGAATATTCCTACGGCTTGACTTTCTTGTTGTTGGTTCTTTTTGCGTTCCACTTTGTCCCAAACACTTAGAACTTTTGTTGGCCCATCCGAAGTAACTTCGATTTCGAGGAGACCACTTCCAGGGCGCAGTCTCTGACGCTCCACTGCCTGCTCGACTGGTACCCCGGCGTCTGTGGTACGATGACAAATGGGCTGCGGAAGCCCCAGTACTGCTGAGTTCCCTGTTAACCAAAATAATTATAAACAAAGCGTTCTAGTATTCCATTGGAATTAAAAGCTCCTTAGCCCGCTAGCCAATTACACATATGATTTTGAAACGTTTTAGTAAGCATGAATTAGTCAAGCTTAATGAAATAAATAAATACGTACACGGTTGCCAGCAAGCTAGGCGGCTACCTGCAATAAAATAATAATGACGGCACTTTCATGCATCTACTGAACATTGTGAACGTGAGATTCTTACCTTGTCGCAGCCCGAAGAAGCCATCCTGTGCTTGAACACACATGTTGTGATGAACGCAGCAGAGGCGTCCTTCTTCGGTAAATCGCCATGTTTGCGTGCTTTTCCTTCGAGGATCTGGCCTTCGTAAAGCCAATCTTGTATACGTATTCGGTTGGGGAGCAGTTCCCTCAATGTCAAGTACAAGAACGTTATCGGTTCTAGGCTGATTTGGATGTGAAGGTGGACTACTCCCTTCGTGTTGCAGTTGACCGGTGCTAGACATACGCCACAGTTGTGACCTACTACCTTGCTCTTTACGAGCTAGAATTACTCGCTTTGTATTATCAACATCCAATACTAATTCTTGATTCTCTAGGGTACAATCTGCTATTCCCGATGTCCTGTAAAACATCACTCTATAATAAGTTGCCGTAAAATAACAAAAAAGTACTTACGATCCGAAGGTAGCAGAAAATGCAATATAAATGAAATTTTCATAGGTCAGCTGAGGTGCAATTCCGAACTTCGAAATGTCATAGGTATCAGATACTCCCCCGGGAGCTTCAATTGTTAAAAAGCACTGCCTCGTCGGTTGGTCCCATGCATAGGGCACGCTCGAGTGTGCCCGAACCAAGCTCGTCAAAGACTCCTTACAGCAGGTTTGAGCGAATTTCACGTTAACTTCCGAGAAATTGTCTATCCTAATTGGAGGCGGCATAGTATCTGCATCGGTGAATATAACAAAATACGTCGCCCCTTGTTGCACAACTTCTAAACGCAAAAAGTACATTCTTCCATTGGCATTCCTCACGTTGACGTGCATGGAGAAGTTGGCATCGATTTTCAAGCCGCCGGACCACTGACAATCATCAATGTCCAATATTTGAACGCATAGCAGAAGTTCTTGATCAGGTCGTGGCCAATGAAACGGCATGTTTGCATTGGGCATTGCCTTTATATAATTGATTTCGTCTTGTTTTAACGCAAAACATTGTTGGGCAAACTGTAACCGGTAGGAACTTCGGTTGTGTAATTGGTACCTTGGTGAAATGGTAACTATACTGGTGTTTCTATATTTGCCGCGTCCTTGTCGAATTTCGATCCCAACCAAGAATATGACATCAGGACGATTGTCCCTGAGAGACACGCGTAACTTCCGCGATTGAATTCCACGTTGCAAATGGAAGTTCTGGCACCACTGGGGTGATCCATTAGATGCGACGTTATGTCCAACGCGAGCGGAAACTGTATTACTTGCCGCAGGATCAGAGAAACTGAATAATAAAGGTGCCACCATGCGAGCCACTTCGTTTTCACTGAATTGCCCTGCCGCATCATACGAAACACCGTGTTGTCGAAACACTAACGGCAGACCAGTTTTGTTTATTATCCAAAACGGTGACGTTATTGTGATTTTAATTTTTGCGTCCGAGTGTGGCGTCACTTGAGCCATCAGGAACATTTTTCTCGAATTACTGTCTTCTAATCGAATTCTGCATGTAAAACTATTTGTACCAGACGGAACTATCAGAGTACTAGTTGTTGGGAAGTTATCCAGGTATAATTTGATTTCCACATTGTTTTCCACATCAACATGGGACAATGCTGTCTGTGAACCTCCGTTTATTCGTCCTTTGACTGTTCCAATGCCGAAAATTAAATCTTGAGGTAACAAATTCACCAACAAAATACTTGGTATTAATGTTATAGTGTGCGCTGGTTGTGGTCTTTGAGAAGAACGATCTTTCGGATAATTTTCTCGTTTAATTTCCGAGCAAAATCTATAAATGAGACCACGATGAGTGTGGCAATTTTTGATATCGTGCACAATGCCGTTCGTAGCCCCTCGAGTCGCTTGTTCCCAATCTATAGACGGATTGCAATATGTGAACTTCTGGTTTTGAATAACTGGCCGAACTTTTATGACCGAATGTACATGAACTATCGGTATATGCAAAGTTTGCTCGCTCTCTACTCTGAATACTTTAGTAGGTAACCAGAGTGTCACTTCATCATGAGGTAAGGTGCTTTCCACTTTAATTTCGATGGTATCAGTAAGCTTATTAACCAATTGCAATGCTGACCGAACAATGACCAACTTTTTAGCAAAACCAGCAAGCGACACGTCTAAAACGACTCTGGCCATGGGGACATCAGCAGATACTTGTTGTTGCGGTTGCACCTGTCGGAAATACACCCCAACTTGATCCACAGTGACAGGCGTTATACTTTCATATCCACTAATTTGCACGGCTAATTGATGGAGTCGCATTTTATGTGTATCACTGTGCCTGATTTTATCACGAGTTTTGAATGAAAACTGATATTCTTCACCCGGGTGCACCAACTGCCGGTCAGTCTCCTTCTGCATTATTGCATTTTTCGGGCCGTCGTTGTGCGCGGCAATCAGCGTATTATAATACAAAGGTGATCCGGTTTCATTTTTGATAGCAAAAGGTACAAATGGTGATCGTCTCTTGTCCTGTCGCGATTGATTCCGATTAATAGGAGAGTAGAAATCCTGCATCCAACTGTCTCGAACTTGTTTGTACAACTCAATAAACGTAGACGTCACGTTTAAATTAAGGACCTCGTTGGACTCTACAGCCACCTCTAGACGCGTTTTTGATAAATTCTGTGATAACGCCCGTCCCCAGGTCACTAAACATTTCCACGGTTCCAGAATTGGTTCCCAACCCGATAGAACACGATTATAATAATCGCCAGCCAAAACGCACTCCAAGGCACCTTTACACTCTTGATCGTGAATGGCGGCAAGATCTTGCTTGAGGAATAAGTTTGATAGTGTCATCTCCAATAAGGGCACATCCGAATCCCCACAATCATCAATAATGCACAAATATATCCTGTTCGCTTTCAGTTCAACAGCATGTACACTCGAATTATTTTCAGCGTCGTTCTTTGGCTGAGCATTTTGCGTCAGCCACAACGCGGCATCATCTAAGCGATTGTTGCTTTCTTGCAGTGCTATCAAACAATCTTCTTCTCTAAAACCCAAAGCTTTCAGTTTATCTGTCATCTTCTGATGTTCTTCAGAGCACGTATCTTGCTGTCTTGACGAGAATAACTGATTGGGTAAAGAGTTCAAAATTTGGAGAAACATCACCATATCAAAGTATGATAATCGAACAGTCAGCGTCGGTAGCTGAATATCTAAGATACGATCTTTGTTTATATCAATGTTCAGAGTCACTGGATCGATAATTGAAAGCGCCGTTTCTTCCGCTTTATCAAATACGCATGAATACACCTCGCAATGGTTCAAATTGCAAGAGAGCGGCTTTTCAATCATGGCCGAGCGATAAGTTATCACAGTCGTACTTTTCAAAATAACTGCATTGGTTTCCAATACTGATGTGTCCTCCAGAACGACGACTTCGGAATCAGTAATATTTAACTTTAATTCAAACGGCACTTCGCCACCCTCCTGATTGTCCTTTGGGTCTTGCGTTAAAGTATGTTTTTGCCTGTCGGGACTTGATGGTTCCATTTGAACCTCTTGAAATATGAACTCCTTCGCCATCGCCCACCATTCAAACACGGCCATCAGACGCATGTTATTAAGTAGAATTGTAAATTTCGACTTATCGTGTCTTTTCCGGCTATGTATCTCAACTTGAACCAAATTATCTTGCTTGGTCAGCTTGATGGGCTCCAAAATATTGGAAAATACATTGGAACGCTTATCCTTTGGAGCATCAGTGAAACGCGTGTCCAGTATTAATATTTCCTGTGATACTAGGTCGATGTCTTGTGACATATTACTGAACGATTCAACAGTTAAACGAGATTTTATAAAATTGATACAGGCCAATGGTCCTGTTGTTTTGCTCTGTAGTAAACGAACTGTTACGTTCAGTAAGTCCAATCGCAATGAGAACAATGTCCAGAGTTCTCTAATGTTTGGATCAGCGGTTACAAACGGCGCTTGTATGGATGGTAAAATGTGCTCTGTGTTCTCACCCAAATTGTGAGTCAAAAAACCACGAATAAGTTTATACTGATTTAGGTCAAGTGTCCCATCCAATGTGCTCAATTCCCCATGTATACTCATATCTGGGACGTTATGGCAAACATTGGAATTCAAGTTTCGTTCCACCTGTATTTTCAAGTAGCATTTGTTCGTGAGTAACGAATCCCCGACACGGCGTATACTATAGTTTCCAAGGCGATATTCTATGTTCGGTTTATTCATTTCAGTGGTTGCTTCCCCAGCATGTAAGTTCACATTTTTCAAATCCAAGTGCATAACATCCAGCAGACATTTCCTTCGACTATTGTTCAAATTGGACTGTACGCTAATCGTACCAATATCGCCACTCCGTTTAAAACTATTCGTCACTTTCAGGTGTTCCAGATCCACAATTATGAGTTGCGAACTTTTCGAACTCAGCGGTAGTACAATCACAGGCGCACTAGCAGTCAAAACAATTGAAAATCGTTGTTGCTCATCGTTAATTGTTTGCCCACTAGTTGCCGCGCGAATGCCAGCCATGATTGTTTGAAGTTGCGTGAAATGATTGAAAAATGATTGCAACTCCACAACAAATCTCTTCGTATGGACATAGATTACCGATGACATGTCCAGGGTCAATTGCGAATCATATTCAGAAATTTCGCCCGAACCATGACGCACATATTTAAAAGTGAGTGCTTGCTTTCCAGAAGTCATAAACCGTTCTCTATAAATTGTTCCATGCGACGTCAAATCCAGCAACGACATAGACCCAAGCTTCCCTTCAACTTCCTTCCTTCTATTTTTCTTCATTACTGAGACTTCGATATTAGAAATGTTTGCTTTACCAATGTCCCTTTCTGGTTTCACCAATACGATAGTCAACGATCGCACAGTTATGTTGGTCCTTTCAATCGCATCAATATTCGTTAGATCTTTTTGCGATTGAGACCGTCGGTTTTGTTTCGTGGCGGTTTCTGACGGTGACGCGCTGAAGAAATCAATTACTACCACCCACGACTCTACGTTGATCACCAAATCGAGGCAATTAAAATCGACCGACGTTGAAGATTGGACAGAATTATAGTTGGTTTCGAAATTTGGTACTTTGGGATCCACAAGCAGAGTGGATATCAGCACTAAATTTTTAACCGGCCTGGATCGCGACGGACTCGGCGGTGGCGTATTCGGACAAATATTTACTGGTTTTACCTCATGTTGTGGCTCTTTGTGAATGGAATGTGAACAGTTAAGACCCAACACCGAGTAGGTTTCTAAGTGGTCCGGAAGTGATCCTCTCACATGATCAGCACGGTCGGGATTGGCTGACATATCCGGACAGGACCTCGACACGCAGTTCGTGCCGGGTGGTATTTCCTCGTTTGATGAGATTACCATGGCTCGTTGCTTGGAACCTTCTGGTTGCAGCAAATCTTCCATGTATATAGATCGCAAGGATATCTATACAATCAAAGAGAGAAATATGAGATAAAAATAATTGATAAAGCATTACAACCTGACTTACATGCATGTTTGTTTCGTAAAGATGTCCCTTGTCATATATAAAATTAAAATCGCGGAAGGATAAGTCAACCAAGCCCTGTTCTCCAGTAGGTGAATCTCCGCGAAGTTCGATTGTAAAGTCAGGAAGTTCAAATATAACTATAACAAGTATTTCATTAAAATTAACAACCACAAACAAAGTTATAAATTAGTATACCTTTCGCGGAAACAAATCCTTTTTCGACGGTAGGCGGTCGATTGATAGGGACGTTGGAAAATAACTTTGCCCGGACTTGAGGATCCATATTCAGTGTAGTTACACCGGTATCTTCCTCGGTAATATCGGAAAGAGTGGACATTGGATTTTTGGAAATGTTTGCCTCAAATCTTTCTTCGGATATTGTTAGCCATTTCAGCGTATCGAGCAATTGCTCATATTGCGCGCGGGTTAATGACAATTTTAAGGCATTTACAACAATCCCGGAAACCTAAAGAAAATATAACGTATACAAAAAGTATAAAACAATAAAGTTTAACTTACTTCAATGTTTTCTTTTTCTTGATAATTTTGTGATCCGGACATTGGGTCATCGTCATCATCGTCGTCATCAATAAGTAAATTGGATAAACTTTGTTGTCCATAGGGATCTTTATAAAATATTTCTCGAATAATTTTTAATTCGATAACGGTATCGTGCAGAATGGGTTTTGCTAAAGTGTCACAAGCATATAACACCTCA
Source organism: Ecitodaemon sp. MM-2014 (assembly GCA_030557295.1). Taxonomy (NCBI): domain Eukaryota; kingdom Metazoa; phylum Arthropoda; class Insecta; order Coleoptera; family Staphylinidae; genus Ecitodaemon; species Ecitodaemon sp. MM-2014. The sequence goes on from JARRAA010030820.1 coordinate 3,144,957, forward strand.
GGACGCGACATTAAAGGGCCCGGCACTCGACGTGATGTTGTATCCAAAGAAAACAGATTCATATCTCGTACTTCAATGTAATAGTTCTCCGAATAGGAATCATGAGTTACGTTCTCGCTGGTAGTTTCCTGTAGCTTAGTATTGTTCACAGTAATTTTGCCCAAATGTGCAACGAACACCTGCGGACTGCTGGACGTTCGAGGCAGCACAAGCACGGGACTGTCAAGCACTATATCCAAATCTATGTCGATTTTAAAGTTACCATCGTCCATCGGCGTGTACGGCGTTTGTGGACACGTATCACGCACCGAGGAATATCCTGAGAAGGAATATTCCATACTTGAACTCCGTCGACGTTTTCGTGGCGACGCTACTTCAGTGAACGACAGAGCACTTCCGTAAATGGAGGCAGACAATCGAGAATTCATGTAAATTGATTGCGCTAAAGCTTCGGCCCTTGCATGCACCAGTCCCAGAGCCATATCAGTAGCTGCGGCGCGAATGGACCGCGCCAAGTTGGCCAAATATTGCTTGAATTCGGTAGCGCATGATTGCAGTTCCATAACGAAATGGGGAGAATGGGTGTACCATAAAGAAGCCATGCGTATCTTGATCTGAGCGTTGTCGTTAGTTTGACTCGTTTGCAACGTGCGCACGATCTTAAAACTAAACGCAGTATTTTCTTCAGGTAGTACGTTATTCGCCATCAGATACAGCGGATGCATTGTTTCCATAAGTGGATCTCTTCCGACACTGACAATTCTCTGATGCATGTACCCGTCGGGAGTTAAATCGTGAACTTGCAAGCCTCCCAAAGATCCTTCGATCGTTACTTTTTTACTGACGGTCGCTTGAATCCGCGCATCAGACATAGTGGACGTGCAAATCTTTCTTCCAACCACCTGCCCATCCTTTAAAACGCCTCTCAATAGTAGAACGTTCAATCGATGGAAATCGAACGTAATTTCAGTAGTTCCTATATTTGGAGTCGAATCGTTTTTGTCGTTTCCATCAATGTCATCCAAAGATTCAGTGGATAATTGTGTTGCCTCCGGAACTATCGGCTTCCCGACGGGATTGCAAGTTTTTTGTGATTTCAAATCGGGAAAGACGCGACGTATAAAGCCCATTAGTTCCACAATCGTTTCTTGGTTGGCTATTATATCAAGATTGTTGAACTGAATATTTGCGATTTGCATTGCTTCAACCCCAAATACTAGAATCAAGTCGAGTGTGATCAAAGCCTCCGAGTCCAAAATTATTTTATTATTCCACGTTTGATTTGGCGGAGGCGATGTGGCTAAACTACTTAACGCCAGCGTCAGCGCAACTGGTGATGTGGCATTAACTCTGGTATGATCGGGACTACCAGGCGATGTTGGAGACGTGGGTTCACTATCACGTAGACTTCCAGAAATCGAATCCATGCCGACATGCTTGTGGCTGGCAATTAAGAGTTCAAAATCAGGTCCAAACGTTTGTAACGCATCGACTAGTAGCAAGCTATGTACGGAAAGCATTAAATTTATATCGCTAGGGCGTTTCGTAAAGCAGAACTTCACACCGGAAACTTGCAACTCGGCAACGGACCTTCCGCGACTCTGCACCTCCAGTGCCAAATGATCAACCGTAAACTGTAGGATTAATAGTCGCGATAATTCCATGCTCGTTTCTATGCTAAGGGTGTCGTCTTCTTCTGCGCTGGCTACCACTTCGTCCTCTATTGTTGTGCTAGGCGAATTAAACGGCGACGGAAGCCCGGTGGCAGTTATAATCTGTGCCAGTTTCCTAGCTGCGGAAATTTTATGTTCGTTGACGTGAGCTACCAATTTCGGAAGGTTTGCATTCAGAGTTAAGTTTGGATAGCTCGGATCATACGTGTGCACCACCCGACGCTCGATTTGTAGGGAGATATTGAACCTATCCAAAACATGCAGAGTCGACGTGCCCTTGTTGTGCGCATACCTCCAGTTGTCTTTCACGCGCGCCACCAATATTTGCATATCAGTCAACTCGACCGAGTAGCGATCGTAGATTTTCCTATGCAGCGAAGCTTCATTCAAATTATAATTAGCATTATCACCTAGTTCTTTGGAAAATTGTTGATATATATCACTCTCAATATCACTTTCTTCACTCGCAGGCGGCGTAGAACACGGGGTCATAAACATATCTTCCTCGTCTTCCACTTTACTATTAGCATCGACTGGAAAATCGCTGGGCTGTGGAGATACGATGCTGATTTCCAGATGATCGTAATTATTGCGAAGTTGTAACCGACCAAAATCAATGACTGCAACAGCCGAATTTGGATCGTGAAATTGCTCAACAAAGAATATCTGCGGTGCGCTAATGTCCAGCTGTAAATCCCAGCATTTCCGTGCAGACATTCGACTATCCATCATCTGCTCCCAGTTTTTAATCAACTCGCGCTTTGTACGAGTTTTCATTGCTTCTATGTGCTGATGCGTTATTGTCCGTTGATGGGGTAAGCACAAAAACTCAACAAGCCATCGCATTGCGGTCGGTTGATACACCACGTCTAGCGAATTCGTCTTTACGGACAATCGGTATTGGTTAGCTTCTAATTTCTTTTCGTAGATCATGTGAAAAATGGATCCATCCGGTTTTGAAGCAACACTAACTCGTGGGCTAGGTCCACGTGTCCGCAATCCCGCAGTCCGCTCGTTACCAGGTGGCCCGATCAGAATAGGAAACAATGTTTTCGGTGTAACTTTGTCGAAAAGAAACAACGCACCTAGCGACAGTTCTGCAGAATACGAAGACGTCCTCGGCTTGCTGACAATGCTCAAGGTAAAGTTTTTAAATTGCAGTTCCAACATCGTGAACGGATCACTAGTTTCCTCGTGCTTTGTACATAAACTGAGCGTGCCGCTTTTCAACGTGAAGCTAAACTTTCCAAAAACAGCGTCGCGTTTTAACAAAGTGTTATTGTCAGTCGAATCCGAAAGTGCTTGAAGTATCTCGCCTTCCAACTGCGTAGTTTCTTGCGCCGGGACGCTTTCCGTTGCGGGCGTGGAATACCAGCCCATCCATTGGGGAAACCATCTGACGAGCGTACTTCCACCAGCGGAATTGCTCCACGTGGATCCCCTATTTTGTGATGGTATGGACTTCATTGCAATATCCCGAAGAACTTTTAATTCTTCGAACTCCCGCGTCCATTCCACGTCGTCTTTCAACGCCTTTTCGTCTAACGGGAGCGCAATTGTCGGCGTTATTAATATTTTACTGTAGATAGACACATATTTCAAGTTGGCTTTCCATCTTTCAAGGACTTCGACTAACGTTAGCTTAGGTTTGCATATGTCCGGTTGTTTACCGGGATACAAACAGCTTATTGCGTACAACCACCAGGCTCGGGCATCCTCTTTGACCGCACACGGTGGTCTAAATTTACGATACCTTCGAAACCTGTGAACGTCGTCGAGACCTTTGACGCATTTAATAATTTGATTGTATTGCCAGTCGACCAAAATCATGGGCACCTCCTCCAACTCCAGATCGAACGTGATGCGTGGCTCGTCCGATCGCAAAGGCTGTTCCGATCTGTTTTGCTTCACTTTCGCTTGCGCGCTCACCGGATGTAGAACGCATTGTGTGCCATACTTATTCTCACTCGTTGTCATTGCATTCGCCAATTGGGTAATGTCAGTACTTGCCAAAAGTTCGTCGTCGTCCACTTCCATCCAGTACATCGCCAGCTTTTGCATCTCCAGGAGCTTGAAGGATGCGTATGACTGGTCCCAGTGAGAGAACCCCGGCTGCCAGTTCTCATCGCTGCTTTGGGCGGACAACGATTCCATTGTGATACCAAACGCAACATTGCGATTTGGTATGCTAATATTATCTTCATATCGAATATGAACATCGCGAATTTTTAGCTGGAAAATAGAATAACAAATTGTTATAAAATTAATATTGAAGGATTAAGGGGATTTTGCGAGCTTTGCCTCATTCATCAAATAAAATATTTTAACTTTTTGAACAGAGATTTCCTCCTTTTCAAACGTATCTTTTTATCTTCTATTATTAAGAAATTAGAACCTTATCTTCCACCGCTAGTGAAAAACAAACCGTCTCGCGGTCCTCTGCATAGCTCATCGTGCGATCCACGAAAATTAAAAGTTTAAATTCTTCTCGGAAATAGATGAGTGAAACTCGTGCATGGACGAAGGAAAATACAAAAAATGAAATTTGAGGATTTGAAAAAACGCAGTTAGAAGAACATATGACATTCAATCAATTTCGAATTGTTGAAGAATGTATTTGAGGTCAAGTAAAGAAGTTCATTGATTTCACAATACTAATGAAATATTATATAATATTGTACTCACCTGTAGATTTTCAATAATATCTGTGATAAATCCTGTTCCATAACTTAACCAAGATGAATATGAACTAGCATAATAAGTAGAACTATCTTTGGTGTCATTTTCAAGCCTCCATTGTGCTTCCAATGCATCTAAAGCACTTAACTTATCTTCATGTGCAATCAATCGTTCAGTTTCATCATCCCACTGCAAGAAAAAATTACGTTTTTAATCATTTTTAAACAAAAAAAAATGTACAGAAAGTCAGTACTCATACCTCTTGCACTGGCAAAGGTGTAGCAACCAAAAACAGTTGCTCTATCTGTACAACCCATGGAGCTGATTTGATTTGTCTCACAGGAATTTGTAATTTGATTTTCCCTATGAAGCCAGCTTTGATTTGGACTGGAAAGCCCAGATGCCGTAATGCATCTCTCTTCAGTGGCAAATTCTCTAATTCTACTTCGCCTAAAAACCACACATGATGAAATGAGACATTACGTATTATGTCACATATAAATTACCTGATAGTAAAGCAATGCTCAGTTGGGCAGCATTTAAATTCTCAACATACTTGCCCAAGTAATTGTTAAGCACCCATGAAACAAGACCTTCTAACATGTTTCACTGCTTCTGAACCAACTGCCACTAACATAATGTTGTCAAATCCTAAAATGATTCAAGAAACACCGCAATTAACAAATATTAGTTGGATTTGAGCAGTATTTATTGGATGAGGCACTTGTTTTGTTGTTAGTAGGGCAAAGGTTAGGGACATGTAACAAATTGCATGTGATATATTTGCATTTATTCATGAGCACCGCGAGTACGTAGCAAAGACACGTTCGTCTAAAATGCCGACGCATAAAAATGGTTTTTATTTATAGCCGCACTTTTGTACGCTTCAAATAATAGTTGGTCATAATTTCCCAAAGCAGTTGATTTGGCAAGAGGCTGCGTTTTCGTGAGAAGGTGCGACGCACGCAAAGTGTTGCGTATCGTTCGCGATATTAAAAATTGATCGGGCGGTATTTTGTGTTATTGGGCAATGAAGGGTTTTATTTACCTTTTGGTATTGCTGTTATCCGAGAGGAAGAAATATCTTGAAAAACTGACGTTTGAAACCATGACATTGACACATGCAGAGGTGAAAGCACGGTGGTCAGAAACAGTTATGTTCTGGTTATGTACACGAGTGGGCTTACCGGGTTTACACCGCTTACCCGCCTTACACGGGTGCATGTGGGCGAACTCGGTCAGATGGTTTTAACATAGGCAACTTAATTTACATTAAAAAGTTTGAACCACTCTCAAAAGGTTCAATTACTGACCATCCTCTGTCCAACCGAACTTTTTATCGACCTCCCCGATTGTTTGCAAATTTGTAATACATATTTTTTTGAAGCTTTGAATATTTGTTATAAAAATACTGTGACCATACATGAATGGAGTGATTTATAGGATTTTGTGCAAGGAAATTGACAGCATCACTGCAGGCATAGTAAGAAGTCACATAAGTTAAGATTTTGTTTCATTGGGTAATATCAAAATAAAAGGGGATTTCTCTTTAATACTAAACTAATCTAAACTACATCTCAGACAAATTATTATGGGAATGCCTGCGCAGCTTACAAGCTGCTTTACAGTCATACCCCGGCAGTAGGGAGGCTAGTGCGCGCGTCATTGTCAAGGCCGTGTCCTTAAGAACGGAGCTAATGCGCCTGCGCAGCTTACAACCTGTTTTACAGCCACACCCCGGCAGTAGGGAGGCTAGTGCGCGCGTCCTTGTCAAGGCCGTGTCCTTACGAACGGACCTAATGCGCAGCTTACAACCTGTTCTGCAGCATACCTGCATGTATACCCTGGCAAGGGGTGCCCTCCCAGTCGGACGGTTTAGCGCAGTGGATACGAGTATTTAATATTATTTTTTTAAATTATTAAAAGCTATTAGGGCGCCAATGGAGACAATAGAGATTTTCAATTTTAAATTTAAATATGAAGTTAATCAAAAACCAAGCGATGGGTGAACCGAAAGGAGCGAACGAAGCAAAGGGAGAGCAAGCGATGGAAGCGACCCATGACGACTGGTGTGAGCATACGTCTAACCGCTTAACACATAGTTGCACAGTGTCGGTTCCGTTTGGCCCTTGTCTCTTTCTATCTTGAGACCTTTGAGATAGGAAATAACCTTAAAGTTTCACATGCTTTGTTGTTCACTTTGTTCATTCGGTTAGCTTCTTTGATAAAGTATCACTGGTTGTTAATTCATAGTTGATTGCAGCAAATCAAAATGACCGTAAAGATGTCAATGTTCCAACGACCTGTCGTCACGGAAACCTACTCGGAGAGTAGCGACGAAGAGTTTTCTTCCCAGGAGGATGATGCACAAGAGGCACAACTCGCACATGCAGTCGAAGATACAGAGAATTCTGTAAAGCAAGACAATACACCGAATTCGCCACAGAAACGTAAATTGGACGCTGATTCCAACGATGAAGACGCTTCCGATGACGAGGAAGGCAATAAAATTGAGGAAAATGAAGAATCTGGTGCTTCAGATGCAGATGCTGCTGAAGGTGATGAAGGAGAGGATGGAGCAAATGCTGGTTGGGCAGATTCCATTGCCAAGATTCTCAGCACAAACAAACCACAGAAAAAGAAAATTCTAGTTTTGTCCAA
>JARRAA010030820.1:3799379-3811320 GCA_030557295.1 Ecitodaemon sp. MM-2014
CGGCTTCGACGGCACGCAAGTTAAACACATCGCTCGGATTAAAAGCGTCCATGTAATTGAGGGCGGGCGGCGAAAGCGCGCTAATTTCGTGCTCATCGCGAGTATTAATAAAGCATTAAATGGTTCACGCGTTTAACTTATTTAAATATTCATGTCGAGGTGGGCTATTAATATTTATAGATGCAATAATTAGAAGAAATCAATGCGATTGCAAAACGGACGACTCCCCGTTCGCCGATGAGCCGTATTATTGTACATGCTGATACTTTGACGATCGGTTAGCAGTTCAAGTACAAACGTACATAAATTAAGAGCAATAATATTCCGCCAAGCGACGTAAATTTAAATTGTTTCATCAGCGAGCGCCGAGCGTTTGTCTAAACAAGCGAGTTCGCTATTGTCCGCGAATATGACCGACAATCATGCCCGGTTAATTCCCCACTCGGGTTCTTTTGTTATTACAGCATTTCAAATCATATTCATAATTGCAAAGCAAACACGCCGAGAGAGTGAGCGCGAGTGCGCGCTCGCGGCGCGGCGCGTTTAAACGTGCCGACGCCTGGCCTCGAATTAACGCGTCAGCCAATCGCGCGCTCGCGGCGCACGAGCTGCGAGCCAATCGCGTCGACAGCCCTCCCCACTTCCGGACAAACGAGCGGCGAAGATGCTGCGACCGCATCTCGCCATCTCACCAACGCAGGCTCTCCTCTCGAGCTGCCCCTGCAACATCCGGCCGTGTTGTGACGGCATAGTCGAGCGAGCCGGTGGTAGGGGACGGATTTCGTAAAATATGCCCGATCAAATTCGACTTTGGTCGCCCTGTGGGTAGTTAGTGCATTCCGCATTCGCAAATCGCGCACTCCTCACGCGCTCGTCGTCTGTTCAGTGCTCACCGTGCGTGGTGTGAATTAGCTACCGAAGATTGCGATCGAACATCAACCGCAATCGCAAACACCGAACTGTGACTCTTCGATTGTGTAAACATGTGCATTTAGTTTATCCAGTGACGCGATTTCGTAAAAGACGCTTCAATGATGACAATGATGATGATGCAGAGAATCATCGAGTCCTCGCACAAGGGACAAGAGCTCACGCAGTCGTCGGTGGCGGCTAACGTTCCGACGCCGTCGGCGGATAAGGATTTCGAACACCGTCGGACGCCACTCGAGGATTCGCTCTTCACACAGCCCAAGCGCATGGAAGATCCCAGGGACGTCGAGATGTGCGATAAACATATATCCGAGAGCGAGGATGACGAAGACCTCAACGTCGACGGGGACGTCGACGTGGAAAACGACGATACCCTGCCCGTAGACCTGACGCGTCGTCATGAGAGCTTCTACGTCGGCGGAATGATCGGAAAGGCGGTCGCCGGCGAAGTCAACGACGACAGTGATAAGCCGACGGTCCTGGAAACCAAGCCAAGACCGGAGAGTGAATGCAGTGATGTCAGCAGGTCTGACAGTCCGCGGGACGTCAGTCCGTCGGTGGTGGCGAATCCCACAAATCGGCGCCTGGCCTTTTCCGTGGAGAACATCCTCGACCCCAATAAGTTTACGGGCAAGCAGGCTGTCTTCTCAGACGTGTGCTGCTGGAAACCACATCAGGAGTCCATGGGATCATCGGAATTCGACGGAAGCGAAACCGGTAAGTGCGCGAAATCCTCTAAAACCCTCCCGATACTTCGGCTATCATGTGAAATTCTCCTCCTCGCATTGTTGTGGGATCTTCGAGGAAGCCTTGCACTAGTTCCCAACTTAACACAAGCCTCCAGCTTCCCCCTACTTTTTGTTTATAACCTCAGTGGCCATAACCGTTTAGTCTAACGTGCAACGGATGTGGTGCACACGCCGCAGCGTATTGTTTCGGTGGTTGGCAAACAAATGAATGCGGTTAACACGTTCGCGTGTGGCGCACGGGTGTCGTATTGATTTCGCGCGAATGTCCGGCGGTATACGGCTTTGGGGCGGCAATCCCCAAACGCGTGTGTCGCGCTTAATCATAGTTGAGCTCTGGGATTTGCCGATTTGACCACCAGTTCGATCAAGCTATCATCAACGCGATTTCTAAATCTCCCATTACCAGTTTCGTTCCAGATTCCGCACGAATTTGTTGTATGGGTGGGCACATATTGCGGATTAATATAGAAAGGGCTATTCGAAGTCGGACACCTTGGCGGCGGAAGGCGGATTGGCAGGTTGGGGTAAAGTTTCGCGGATAGTGTACGGTCGGTTGAGTTTCTAATTCGATAAAGCAAACCGTGTCGCGGAGGCAATGGCTTCATAATTAATATGTCGCCTTGCCGCCGAAGCGGCGCTCCAGTTACAGGCGCGCGCTGCTCAGGAACCGAAAGGATTAATTACAAAGTTCACGGCTTGCTAACGAGCCCGCCGGCAATTAAGCTAAGACTGTTAATTACATGTCCCCCGGAGTTATATTGCATTCGCGCTCGCGCACAATGATATTCCGGGCACGTTTGTTATGGGAGCGCGGCTCGCTGTGGATGTTAAGTCCTCCTGCATTGCACAACTCCCGGAAAGCGGTCCGGAGAGCTCGCGGAAGTCTTTACGTAACGGTTACGGTTTCCTTCCAGACATCCGCAACCCTTCGGATTGCTTTATTTCCGAACTTCCGGTTTCGTCAACTTACAACGCGATTTAAAAGTCATTTAGTCCAATTAATTTACGATTGTTTTCGTTTCTGTTGCGCAGGAAAAGATCACGACCATCATTCCGACGATGACGACGACATGGCGTCGGACATAAGCGACGACCTGAAGGATCCCAACGCGCCCAAAAAGAAAAAATCCGACTCGAAGAGCCAAACGGCTGGGAAACCTCGCCGGGCGCGGACGGCGTTCACCTACGAGCAATTGGTGGCCCTCGAGAACAAGTTCAAAACGACGCGCTATCTCAGCGTGTGCGAACGACTTAATCTTGCACTCAGCCTGAGCCTGACCGAGACGCAAGTAAAAATATGGTTCCAGAATCGGAGGACTAAGTGGAAAAAGCAAAATCCCGGCATGGACGTCAATTCGCCGACCGTGCCGCCGCCGAACGTGGGAGCCGGCGGAAGTTTTCCCGGCTTTCCGGGCCATCATACGCATTCCGGCCTTTTGTATTCGCATCACGTTCCCTACGGCGGGGTTTATCCGCTTCCGGCCGCCGGCTCCGGCAGTTTCACGCCTTACTTTCACTTAGCAAATCACGGCCACAATTTGGGCTCCTGAAAGTAAGCGATTGGCTTAACTGTATAAAGTATTATTTATTTCACTTTTGTATATATCTCTTCGATAATAAGCAAGTGACAATTTGATATTGGCCGCCATTTTGTATTCGAGTGTACATAGAGCTGGGAGCGTAAGTAACGCGTAAGTGAGTGACTTAGCATCTAGTACTGTACCTAAGTGGGATGCGCGCGGTTGCGTGGCAAAATGGACGGATATGGGAATTGTGCAAATAGCTGAGTACTTGAAGTCACCCAAAAACAATGGTGTATTGTTGTTTCAATATCTTTTACGATATTCGTATTGATTATGTTACCTGTACATATTCTATTATTATTATTGACAATTATAATGCGCAGCAACAAGCAAATACATGTTACAATATAATTTCGCAACCAAATTTTTGTATATAATTTATAAATTTTGATTAAACGAAGATTTCCTTAGAATCTGATCGATATCCAGGACTTATAAACAATCTCTTGAGATTAAACGACTCCTAGCCTAACCCAAAACATGAAAATCCTTGCAGATAAATTCACAACGAGACGTCTTTCGTGTCTTGACGCTTTGTTTTTATAAAATTAGGCAGTCACACATAATTAGCAAACTTAAAACAGCTAATGCAGCATCTTTAGGATGTGCCGACACGAGTTATTTTAAGACTGCTGGAGTTTGGAAACATCTGTAGTCCCACAACTACTTTCAAAACCACGTTAACGTTGCTACGTTTAATCGTTACGGCTAATGTTGGCATAAAACGGCAGTAATTGCTAGAAAATTGAACATTGGTAAACGTGACAACGTCGAAATGCAAATCAACACAGTCCTATAATAACATTCGAAAACCGTAATTACTGTCACCCGATTTGAATATGACCAAATCAGTTTTTGCAATTTTCCGCCAAGAGGGTGGATTATTCGCCTACATATAATGTAAGCCTATTAAACTATGAACGGGGTTATTAATGAACGCCGGCGCGTGTTCGGGTGCGTCGAGAACGATGACGGCGATCACGACGATCGCGGCGATCGCGAGGGGAAAGTGGAACCGACGCCAGGCGGGGCTGGTTGGTCGTGCGCAGCGAACGTATAAAACGATCGGGGGAGGCGAACGGCGCGCCGCACGAAAAGGGATCCAAGCATGAAATTGAATTATACAAGAGTGCCCTATTATAACACTCTCGGCTTGCTATATTTACGCGCACCTACGCAACATACAATACACAATACACCAAACATCCGACAACCTCTCTCACCTCGTGCGTTTGCAACTTTGACAACGAACGGGAGAAAAGCGGCATCGCATTTTTATGCCGGGCGTTGGCGCGGACGATATTTTTGTATATTATCATTATCTCGCGAATTGATTAGAGGAGTGGGGTGGATGTGAATGGACATCTGCATGGTCGACCTTTCCCTGCTCCCGTCAGCGATTAGAAAGGATGCTGGAATTAAATAACAAAGGACTCAGCGAGACGGTTGACAACTTTAAATTGGTTTTCTCGCAGTCGAGTCGCGCTCCTCTCGGACGGCGCTTCTCGCTTCCTCTTCCATTAAAATGCAAATTAGCGAGCACGGCGGCGCTAAGTTGCAGTCAAAATATTAACCGATCATTAGAATTTACATACGCACAATAAACGCCGATTCGACAATGCGCATGTCTGTTTTTGCGCCGAGCGAAGGAATCGAAAAATCCCCAACTCCGCGCCGCGAATTTAGGCTAACGACGCTCGGGCTTCGGGACGGGGCGCGCGATACGAGGAAATTAGAATTTAATGAGTAAGAGGTGGTGCAAATTGCTCGAATCCGACGCGAAAACTGATGAATTTATGTATTGTGCCTGCGCGTCCCACTGCGCGTCGAAGTATTAGCGAAAGGGTTCCGTGTCTCAGATTAGAACTTTAGTATGTTAATTTTCACATACTCGGGACAGCGCTCTCCGCGGCGTGCGACCGCTCAGAAATGAGCGAGCGCGCAAGTTGAAATCCTTGCCTGCAGTGTGAATGTTTAATGGATCCGCGCGGATGCGAAGAAGAACATGCCGGGTGCAGGGTGAAAGCGCTCTTTCGCCGCCTCCGCATTTGCGGTCGCCGCCTCTCGCTACAGATTTGCAATCGCATCGCTCCATTCTCATCGTCAAAACACCACATCGCATTCTCACGTTCAATATCTAATTTACAACGCCGCGCCGGTTAATAAAAAGCAACAGGACGCAGGCCGTAATTTTGGACGAGGTCCTCTCGGTGCGTTCGAGAAAAATAGCAGTTAAATATTTAACCGAATCCTATCAACTTATAAACAGTTTTTATGGCACTTTTTAAAAGGGCCGTGACACTAAGCACCCGGAGTGCCACATGGAAAGCGTTGCGAGCGCCCAGCTCGTAAAAAGAAACAAGTAAGAATGGAGTGGAACATTGTAGGCGACATCCCGAGCCGCTGATGCGGCGGAGGAGCCGGAGACGCTGGAGTCTATTCATATTAAATGGAGTTACGTTATGTCAGCGCTTTAATATTGCATTATTGATAAGGTTATCCTCGTAGGTGCTATTTTCCAGCCGCGTTGTGTTGTCAGAGGCCCTATCTATACTATCAAGAGAGGACCTGCCTTTTCGAAGCGCAACCACGGAAAAGATCTTTTCCGGGACCTTTCGTCATTTTTTGTTACGCAATCTAATCTATAATCTATTTTCACAACAACCAGAAAAGTAATAATTAGATAAATATAATACGCCGTAGGAGAGGAAAAAGTGGTTAGGCAATTAATGAGCCTCCCCGCTGAGCCGGTGAGCCTTACGAAGTCATATTTAACTCGCACCCTCCTCTCGGGTTGCCGTCGCCGCTATATATCGTAACATATTCGCCAATTTATCGAAACACGTCCCGGGCATCCCTAGCGAAAACGGCGCGCCGGGCGACCATCGCATCGCGATCGTTTTTCTTGCGCGACGTCAGGACGATTCGTCCGCTTATTAGCATTCTCTCTTTCTTTCCCGCGCCTGAAATATGACGTGGCGACAATATCACTCCAGGGACTTCATTAATGCCTCGGCAAAGTGTCGACCAAATAAAATTAATAGTGATCTTCCCTTCTCGACGCACCCGGCGCGTCAGCCCCGCATTGTGTTATCGGATGTCGGCGTTATCATTATTGCAATCAAGCCCCTGCATTCAAACGCGACCGCAAACAAGTGAACAACTGTGCTTTTAATGCCAACCTGTCATGTGTCCTATTGTGTCGTCGAAGATACACTTTTAAAACTTACGCGTTGCGATTTCTAACGTGAAACTGTTAAATGCTCCGGAGATCTAGATTGTTCTATATAACATATCCATAATTTGTTAGACAATACACGCGGTTGCTGGTATAATTATTGTTGTGCGGGAATATAGCGTGGGGTGATATAAAATGCGACCAATTATAATATAAATAGATGTCATTACCGAGCGCGATACGGCGCTAATAACAAAATACGAACGTTTACGAGGTTCCATATCGAATCATGTGTACGCATCCACAACGTTTGGGACAAGTCACACTTGCTCAGTTGTATAACGGGGCCCCTGGGGTGTGCTGGATGTAATTTATTAATAGACGGTATTAGGATCGCCGTGTGTACGTCATTTATTTCTCCCATTGTTAACTTTCGCCCGAATCGGCCGGCGAACACTGGGACAAAAGAATGCCTACCCCCAGTATCGCGCATTGTATGAGTTACATGTTACAGCGCGCACTTTTCAGACTTTAAATTTGGCGACCCACCCTGATTAAAAATCGTCGTGACATATTTATGGTTTGTCTGGTGTTTGTCCTTTAAAGGTTAATTCAAAGAACAAAACGAGCGAATCTATGCAATTGCAGGAAACCGCAATTTAGCTGCGCGTAATAGAAGAATATCAGATTACCAATCGCGAGAAAAATTTTCAAATTATAATTTTATATTAGCCCGGCATTGGGTTACTAAATAAATGAAACTCGGCGCCCGAGGACGCGTCGTTAATAATGTGTTATCTTACATATTAAAGGTTGAATTACACACCTTTGAGGGGTGGCGCGTCACGGACAACCTTCGATCCGATGCTATCGGCGCAAAAATATCGTTTACACTCAATTTTCTTGCGTTCCCACTCCAGGGAGTAAATGAGCACCGGGAACGCGTGACGGAAAATTCACAATTTTCTGTCTTTATATAATGTGTTGGGATTTAGAAGTCGTTTAATCATAAAAATGTTGCTTCGCATCTTGTTTGCTCCGCACGTTGAGGGTGAGATTATAAGCTAGAGCTCTACAAGCCCGGATTATCGTGGACCCCTAGTCCTAAGTGTTTTTCGGGGTTTTAACAGAAGCTATATGTGGTATGTGAACTAAGACAAGTGTTTCAATCTTTTTATAAATAAATCCGCTAATAGAATAAATGATTTTCCGGTTGCATTTCATTCTAAAAACGTAAGTCGACTACCTTGACTTCCCCTCGTCTTGAAAATGCTTCGAAATAGCTATGAAAATATGCACCACCGCATAAATGTTGTTCGCAACGTGTAGAAATCTTGTAGACGCGTTAATATACAACCTTGCCGGAGGCATCGAAGCCGTGACGGCGGTGGCGGAGACGGCAGTAAGAGATCGCGCGCATAATGGATTCCCAAAACCGCCCGCTCGGCGGCGCCGGCGGTGACTGTCGCATGATTTCACCATGGTTACGAGCACAATGGTGTTTATTTGTCCTGTGGGATCGCTAACAACGTGCGGAGCGACCGGGAGCCGAGCCAAGGCTTGATAAGGCGGGCGATCTCGACGAAGTCGCCAACGACAGCCTCGGCCGGCGAGTGCGAATTCGCGACACAAAACGTTCGCGCCCGCGCTCGGCCACCTTTGTTGTTAGCCGGTTTTAACTTTCATCGACCGTTTTGCGCAGATAGAGAGGAAAATCGTCGCGCTTGTTCTAAACGATCGGCGGCGAAAATAAAAGTGACGATGGGCCATTCGATCGAGTTGACGATTTTCGAGAACATTTAGGCTTAAGCGCGTTTCAGAGATCATTATTCATAACGCCCAATTACACGCTAATTACAGCGCTAATTATCATATTATAATCAGCGGGAAGTGTGCAAGCGAGCGCGTAATTTATAATTTTACGGGAGGGCAGATAAAGCGGCTTGAAATTAAACAATTTTCGGTTAAAATTGTAAAAGAACCGAAACACATTTTTTCTTGCTCGATCGATGTCAAAAGATGGAAGCATTTAAATGCTCTGTTGGCACATTAGCGTTGTAATTTATTGAAGTATTTGCGGCTTAATAACGTGTTGGCAATAACACTGCAATTGCTACAAATGTGGAAGCAATATCAGAGGGGTGAGTCGAATTGCGAATGCACAGTGCGCAGAACGGAACACGCCACGTGGGAATACATTGTGCGTGTCGTATGTACGTTTTAGCTTACCGGGGATAAAACAAGGCCCGAAAAACGTTCCGTTTTCTATTGTGTTTGAGACCAATTTTTCTACGCAGATAACAAACACGACGCCCTCGTATCGTATTGTTGTTGCAGAGCTTTCGGAACAATGCATATCGATTCCAGGCAATCGTTGCACATAATCGATACGCATTGTTGCAATGTTTCGGGTATATCAAAATTGAAAACGAAATAGTTATAACTAAATAATTATTTATCGCTTTGGCAACAGTGCGTGATCGGACTGAAGCGAATTCCTTGTTTGGCGGGTAGATAATAAAATAATTGGCCTCACACTGGCGTTAATTAGCGTTGAGCCCTTCGTTAATATTTTTAGTTGACCAGTTTCAGCGATGTCCGCGTCAATTAACTAACAGTTTTATCCGCGATTCAAATGAGCAAACGAGCATCTCCTCGACGCGATTGCCATGCGCGGCGGGCGCGCCGGGAATTGGCCGATGCGCGCTTTGAAGTGAATCGGACGTCGCTTGCGTCAATGAAACGTCCTATCGTTAAAATATAATTGCGATCGTCTTGCATGAAAAGGCGCACCCAGCTCAGTAGTTGGGGGCGATGCGGTGGTTACTCCGTCGGCTTGCCATAAACATGCGTGACACATGCGCCCACGTGCGCGCAACACTTGCCGCTTCTTTTGGGAGTGCGCGCGCTCACCTGGCACCTGCCTGCCGTCGTTATTTTCTCTCGGATCGGCGGAGACGTAACCAACCGCGCGCCAATTATTCTCCACTCGAGCTTATGCTTGCACACGCACTCGCTTGTTCAGTTTAAATCTTCGCCAAGCACGGGGCAACACCTACGCTTTTCCACTAGCCTAGGGAAAGAAAAAAAAAACGGCGCAATTTTGTTAAATCCCGTGGCAATTGTCTCCTAAATAATGCAATTATAACATTAATTGGATGGAGAATGGGAAACGAGGACGGTCCAATTGTGCAGCTCTCGAAGATGATTGTTAGGGAATCACCGACAACGACCCGAATCGAAATCGAGTTGATGGACCTCCGGCTCTCCGCGACGCTCTCGGCGGCGGTCTCAATTGCCGAATCATTTATGCGCCAAAGCTATAAACGGCTCTGCGATTTTCCGTCCGACTCGCACCCGCGCCCCGCCGACGCGCGCCGCGCACGAGAGATGCAGGACTCAACTTTAATTGAAAATGACAAATCCCTCTATTGAAATGGTAATCAACTACTAGGAAATCCTATTAGGATAAACTCTGCGCCTGATCGATATGGGCGTGCAAACGTTCGCGCGCAAACGCACACACAGCGGCGCGGCGGCGCGCAATCACGTCAAACGGAAAGCGGAAGGCCGAAGGCCGACCCAAGGGAGGATGACACTAATCGACTGAGAAGCTTCCGCGCGCGGCAAATCGCAAAATTGCTCGAAACAAAAGTGTCTCCGGATCCGCGTCCGCAATCCTTCGAATGAAGATTTAAACGCCTACATATTGCGAAACCGCACGACGCCACGAAACGATAATCAATCGACGCCGATGCGAGTTTCCAAATCTGGCTTAACAAACGGCTCGTTATCAATATCGGCTTCCCGTATTTTTACATAGCGCGGTAATCATTCTCTGTTCTCGGTCGTTCCTCCACCCAACAGCGCTCATTGCGAAATGATAGAGATTGATAAGGGGTCGCCGCACGTTTTCTATTGTACGTCGCCGCCGCACCGAAAAAGCGCATAATACAAAATCAACACGAGGCACGAGGCAGAGACCTAAGTAAATCCGACGCTGGCAGAGCCCGAGAATCAAGAGGGTAGTAGAAATTATGAAATAATTACTAGGGCGCCCCGTCGACTGTTTACACCGCACGATGGGCCCGCCAGCCATCCGCGGCTAGTTGGAGGAACTGCCGGGACCAGTTGGGGCCCCAACTGCTAAAAAAGTTTGCTGATGCATTTTTAATATGACTTGTAAACACAGTTATATTGCAGTGCATGCGTTCGGCGCTGACAACCACGCGATATCGCTAAAATGCAGTATTGATGGGCAACTGATGTGATTTGAACATGCGGATTCATAATTTCCATCTGATAGCGAACGTGTCTATTTTTAGGCACATTTAAAACGGCCCTGTGAAAAAATAAACGTAGCGTAAAATATTACCGAAACTACTCTTTCGGTACGCCGAATTGATGCGGCCGTAGCGTCAACGCATATCGCATTTATTATTAAATGCCAAATTCGCGTACGCTTTTTATGTCGCGCGCGGGGCAATTTTTAATGTGTTTTGTTTCGTGCGCGCCTGTGCCGTCGCCGATTGCAATTGCGTCTGCCATTGGCGAGCGCGCGCGCGCAATTCTATGGACGTTTTAACGAGGGCATTAATTATTTAATTCGAATTTTTCGATATGCGAATATTATGTTTGCTCTCGATCACGGCGCGTTTTTACGCGCGCGCTTTTTGTCCGCCGCGCCGGTGATGACTACGGCTAGTGGGTGTGCAATTTATCTATTTATTAGCGCTGCGGTCCACTTTGTGTCGCTGCGACACTAAAAAAAATACAGCACAATAAAGAGTTTATTTTTGCGCACCAGGATTGGATCAATATTACGATGTCATCAACTTTTATCAAGTTCCTTACAAACCGCGCGTTGTACGACGCAGAAGTGTTCGTTTCATTTGCAAATTGGAATAAAATGAATTGGGGGTGACTGAATCAAGTCCGGTTCTGTTAGGCAATGGTTACATAACCGCGGAAATCAAAAAGCTTTGTGCGGTCCGGGCGCGATTGTGTATCGCAAACAGCAGTCGCGCGTCTTGTTTGCGCAGGGTAGATTTTTACCCTCGAAACAATAGTTGCTCTATATTTATATTAATTATCCGCGGCTTTTTTGCGCTCGTCACAATGTTTAGCTTGCGTCGTATAACGCGAAACTCAAATTCGCCTCTTAACAAACATCGGTAATTTCAATGGTCGATCGAAAATGCCGTTTCGATCGAACGGATGATTTCGTGAATCGAAATTGCGCACATTAACCGAAAGCCCAAGCACCTATCTGCGGGTAGGTGCCGAGGAGCACTGAAAAGCTATTTTCCGCACCATTTGCGGATTTATTTTTGCATAATTCCAGCGGCGATACTTATAAAACTATAAATAAAACGTGCGCGTCAAGAGGGGGTCGCGAACGCTTCGCGAGGGTATGTAGTGCAAGCGTGGCAAGTGTGCGCTCACTAATAAATAGAATGGAATCATCGGACCATGATCACGATCAATTAAGTGTGCACACT
>JARRAA010030820.1:4053329-4065279 GCA_030557295.1 Ecitodaemon sp. MM-2014
GGGACTTCATGTAAAAATACTTTCAGTTGAAATGTACCAGTGTAATTTGATTGAACATAAGTTTTAAGTTGTTCTAATACTTTGTCATATTCAGAAATAAGTTCATAATATATGAAGTTTTGCATTTGATGCAAAATTCGGGTTTGTGCTGTTACAAATGACTTTTGAAGGCTGAAATTAACAAAAAAACCAACGAAAACATGTTTAAATCTGTGCTGCTTGTGTATTAAACATACCTGTGGATGTTTGGCAATGTTGACAAATAAAAAAATTGTCCCAAGACCCACAAAGTGAACTCTTTCTTCTTTTGATTTAAAATGTTGAGCTCCGCAAATGGCACATTAGGCATTTCGAACACGAACATATCGCAAATTTCTGGTTTTTCAACCATCCTGGAGAGTCTTTCGAAGAACTTCTTAGTTGCCATGTTGTGCAATGTGTTTATAGTGTCACTCAACATTTTCCAGGTGGCAAGCGCTGGTATTGCCTCTAAATAGTTGTCATCCATTCTGCCGTTGTTTTTCACAAGTTAATAAGACTTAAAACACACTTTTATTTGGAGAACGACGCATTCTTAACTGGCGGTAATTCGCAACCGTTGATTACAACATAACCTATTTGTTTTTAAACAAATGCAACCGCTAAGAGCGGCAGAATTTTAATAAACTATTAAAAACATTAAACTAAGATAACAAGTATTCGTATACTTGTTAAAGTATATTCATGAATGTGAAGTAAAATTACAATCATATGAAATATTTTTAAATTTTCATTGTATTTAGTTCTAAAAACCTCCACGGTGACAAATAAATCAAAAAATGTTCTGTTTCAATCCACTAACCACCTATAATGTTAAAATAAAGATATTGCTAAACACTTTTGAAATTTTATATATTTATTACTACATTTATTCAAATAGATTAAAACAACTGTTTAGATCAAACAATAATTTGAACGTAAATGCTTTAGTTTGAGAATTCACCACCGGAACTATTGTAGCGCTAGCATCGATCATTTGCTTCGTTGCGCGGAGCCATATTGAGACTCTTTCTTGTTTCCCTTTGGTCTGGTGACAGCACACAGGTTTGTATCTTTGGATATTTTAGTCATCATGGGCTGAAAATAAGTGGTTGTGGTGTTAAACAATTCGTGATATTCGTATTCATCGTTTCTAATTGTGATTTTTTCCATAATTTTCCCGGATTCAGGCCAAAATGGGTCGACGTCCAGCAAGATGGTGAGTTTGTAATAAACATAACCTACAACGCACGATTCATGTTTTCGTTTTGTCGCAAGTTCGAGATTATAATTATTTGGGAAAGAAACGATTTAGATATTTAGAAAAAAGATATTTAAAAAAATAACATTTGTTTTAAAATAAAAATAGGTCAAGTTCTATTTAGCTAAGTCTTGTTTTTATTTATTTACATGGAATTGTGCAACATTGTTAAATGATTACTCATTTTTGTCCTTCCATTTTCAGTTACCGCTACTGTAAAAATAAGCCCTACCCGAAATCCCGTTTCTGTCGTGGTGTGCCAGACCCGAAGATCCGTATCTTCGATTTGGGTAGGAAGAAGGCTTCAGTCGAAGACTTCCCCCTATGCGTGCACTTGGTTTCCGACGAGTATGAACAGCTCAGCTCCGAGGCGCTTGAAGCAGGACGTATTTGCTGCAACAAATACCTGGTGAAGAACTGTGGTAAGGATCAGTTCCACATTCGTATGAGGCTGCATCCCTTCCATGTGCTCCGCATCAACAAAATGTTGTCCTGTGCTGGAGCTGATAGGTAAGTCAAAAGCTTTAAGTTGTGCATTATATTTAAAAAATTGTTTCATAGCAATAGCAATACTAATGTGACTATTTAAAATGATAGGCTCCAGACTGGAATGAGAGGTGCTTATGGCAAACCTCAAGGAACCGTCGCTCGCGTGCGCATTGGTCAGCCGATCATGAGCGTGCGCTCCAGCGACCGTTACAAGGCGCAGGTCATCGAGGCTCTGCGTCGTGCCAAGTTCAAGTTCCCTGGTCGCCAGAAGATCTACATCTCCAAGAAGTGGGGCTTCACCAAGTTCGAGCGCGGACAATACGAAGAGTTGAGGGACAGCGGCCGTCTCGCCCACGACGGTTGCAACGTCCAGTACAGACGCGAGCACGGACCCCTGGCCAACTGGAAGAAGGCCCAGGAGATCGGCTTCGGCGGCTGTTAAGTTTTCATATTTAACAATAGAAAAATGATGAAACCCAAAATTCGCAAAGCGCTTGAATAGTAACCCATTTCGTTTCTGTTTTCCAGGCTTTCCAAAAACGACTCCAATTACGCCCTCCTTAAGAGACCTTCCAAAGAATCAACCTAAGATCCCAGAATCCAATCTCCTTTTTGAAAGAAGTCTTGTCCTACTATGTGGATAAATTTTCAGAAATACAATTTAGAAAAACAAACAAAATGTTTTAACATTTTATATTTACAAAAACTATTAAAAAAAAAAGGGCATGATTAGGTTAATTGGTTAACCTGTAAACTGGTGCTGCTCTTGTTCATCGCCGTACAAGCTTGTTCTTTTGCTTGCCAACAGTCGTCCCAGTACGCCTTCAATCGATTATCTTTGTTGGCGCAAAAGTCTTTGAAGTCGCGTAACATTTTCAGTTGGAAATTGTTGTCCACTGTTGGGTTAGTTCTCCAACGTTTGCTTACCATATGGTTCCAAGCCCAGAGGAATCCCATCTTGCAACAAAAGAAAATATGTAACAAACCAAATTCTCCATGACGACTTTCCTGGAGAATTGTGTGGCGCCAGAGCTCGAATTTGGAGCGCTCACACTAGAGAAGTCTCCTGATAGTTGGAGGTCAAGGGTCCTCCAGTTTGAGCCCAAAATCTGAACATTTTCCATCAGTAGGTGGAATATGTTCAGATTCTAAACTCAAACTCAAAATGGAAATTTTCGAGATAACTCACCTTTTGCGAGGTATCATAATCGTCCTTATTCTTACCGCTCACATGTCTAGTGATGTAAGCCTCGTGCGGACTAGGTACGACGTCCAAGTGTTCCGAATATTTCACCTTCGATGAGTGACTCATGCTCATCGCCCTCCTTTGTTTCGGTGCCGGACTAGTGACCAATATAAAAATGGTGCCAGTACAATGAATATACTGATGGTCCTGAGTGACTGCAGTGTTTTGCGGCTCCATGAGACACTGTATGAAGCCGAACTTGGCGACAATTGCTTCCTGGAGAAGAAATATCCTCTCGAGGGTGGTTTCCTCGCGGAATTCTTTAAAAATTCTATCGCCCCCGTCCAGACACTTGATATTAAGCGGGATATAAATCGGACCACGCAAAGGATCCGATTTGCTGGAATACGGCAACGCAAGAGGGTCGTGTGGAATGGGTATCATCTGCAGGCCGCAGTTTTGTTGAGCTTTACGCGACCAGCCGTACAAAAGTTCGTGCACAATCGATCCGGATGCGTTCAACCATTCGACGACCATTTCGAAAGCTTGATCTGGTCGAAAAACCGTCTGGTATTTGGCGTGGCCCCATTCCACGCGATCGCTCTTGTTCAAGACGTCTATCTCCAGATGCGTGCTTTTGAATAAGGAGGTCGATCCGACGTCAATATCGAGCTGCTGATAGATGCTGCAAATGTCGTCGCACAAGAAATGGGGCACGCCCGGTTCGTCGTCGAAGGAGTTCACAGTGGCCGGTGTGCACGGTGTCATTCCCCAGTTCAAAGCCGGGCGCACTTCGATCTCGACCCATTCGTTTTCGAAACTCTTTAGATCTTCGAGCGGTGCGCAGTAGTCCTTGTCTTCGGTGTCGACGTTCACCATATAGTAGAGATAAAAACCGTAAAGGAATGGCTTTTTGAAGTCACCGGATGCGTGACAGATCAGTCTCTCTTGATGCATTCCTATTAAAACCTTTAAGAACATCATGCATCAATATACTTGACCAGGAAACATAGAGTTATGCAACGCTAACAAAACGTGTAACTGTTAATACCTGACAAGCAGCTTGAAGGGAATTGATTCCTTCCATTCGATGCAGTAACCAGTTAGCCGCGTCGGCAGAAACAAACGTCGCCGTCGGTAAACTTTGATACATCGTAAGGAAGCCGACCCCAGTGATTGGTTGCTTCATCGCGTCCAAGATTTCCTGTTTAGTCGCATTGGCTTTCAGGATAGGTTCTTGGGCATTACTAAAACGATTAACATTGCAAGCCTTCCAGCGTTACCCATACTCGTTCTAGTAAATACCTTTCCTCATTATCGAAACTTTGATTTTCAAGTTGTTGGAAATCCACCGCAGGAGAAACTCGACCTCTTTCCATAACTTTCGAACCGGATCTAAATATTTTCATTGAAACGATACAAATATGTGTGACTTATTTCGACTTGTGTTAGTGAGAGAAAACTGATTCAAAGCATTGCAAATCAGTATTAATAATTTCTACTGTGCACTTTGCAACATTAATAAAGAATTAGTTAAATTATAAGTCGGTTACCTAAAATTAGAGGGTGCATATCGCTCACCAGCGCGATTACTAGCATTCTGAAAATCAAAACAAAACCAATAGAAGCCACAACCGGTCAAACCAAAAGTACAAAAAAATAAATCGATCATTAATCATTCAAAAGTAAAAAAATGGTGATGCATAAATAATGAAGGTTATAGGGTTTATGAATATAATACCAGGCCAGCTGAAAACTAAAAATAATGTACGAAAGTAGTAAATGAAGCAGTGCTGCTGGTGCTATTTCCTTATTTGTTATACGTAAGAAAGCAGAGTGTAGTCGACCATCACATCAGATAGCTATATACAGCTTTGGGCGAAGTAAACAAACAAACTAAATTTGAAGGTGTAGAATATCGAACCTTGGACGCGGACGATCTGGCAGTCGATTGCTCCCTAAACGTTCCCGAAATGGTGAATTCGTTTGACCTGCATTCTGAAACATTCGTGCCACAGAGAAATAGAAATGGGACGTCACACACAATTATTAAACAATAAACATACAAATAGATATAAAGCTAGTTTCGAAAAGAAAGTAAGAATTAGTCACAAATAGAAAATCTATGATTATGATATAAAATAAAGACGTTTCACCATTGATCCTTGCCAAAGTCCAAAAAAAAACTTTGGATTTTGTAATGATGGAGCTTGAGAACCCCCTGCAATGTTGTTCACTTAAAAATGCAGATCAATGTGTAAAACTCCTTAAATTTAGTAGCGAATTAAATTAAATAGAAATGAAGAATGGCGATAAAAAGTAAAAATACATCAAACTACCTGCAAAGTAAGAACGGCGCTCATGCTATTGCGCCTCGGCTGGACTAACAAGGGCAGGGGCAGAGAGTGCTGGCCAGTGGCAACGCTTATTGACATCTACGCGAGATTAACGCACGCCATGCACAAAGAAAAGAAAGATCAACAAAGAAACAAAAACAAAACTTACACTAAACATAAATCGTGCACGCGGTGCTTTCAGTTATTGCGGACCTTAATTTGTAAGTCGGCTAGACATGCGCAATTAAAATGCATATTTCAAAGTGGACGTGAACACATTAAGAAATTAATTTCAAATAAAACATCATAAACAGTTTAAAAACATCAAACGAACGAAATTTTAAAGAAAAACTTTGAGTACCGTTCAAAATGCTCGCAATTATTAAAAACGCCGAAAAATCAAACTAATATATAGTATTGCTTACATACCCGGGGCTTCTTCGTAATACCAACACGTTTGAATTTGTTTACCACCGTTTCAATAAACTTGAGAAAACCTTCACAGATTTGTTGATGGTCGGTCGGACTTGTCAGTGTGTAAATGTCACAATTTGGTGCGCCCTCAATGATGCGTTTAGTTGCAGCATTGTTTAACGGTATCATACATATACGAAATCTGTAATACATACAAACTTAATTAAAAATATATTAAAATACCACTGGATCCTTTTTGTATATATTAATATTTCCTATAGTTTATGAAACTTGCAATTGGGACCTATTTTACTATCCAATATAGTTGAATTTTGTTGTGAATATTCATCAGGTATACTAGTTAATGAACCTTAGCGTTATCACTTTTATCATAGATATTCATTAATCTACATTTAATGTATTATTTATAGAAATTTATAAAACGTAACAATTCTAAAAGATAATTCTTTCAATATTTGAATATCTGTTACGAAAGTGTAGCTGTCACCTTTGCAATTGTACACTATGACCATTCTTGGAAAGATTTTATAAATTTGACGTAAAAAAGTTTTACAGTCAAAGGATGTTAGGATTTGGTGCTTCCTAACTGTGTGAGGGCCTACTACGCATCACCACACTAAAAAAGTTGTCTCCTTACAGGGGCTGGTTTGTAAAGTAGTTAAAACAATCTAAACAATTACCTCCAATACTTTAAACCATCGTCCAATACATAGTCCGTATCGCCCCTAGTGCAAATATAATGATCCATATAATTCCAGTTGAAATGCTCCAACTTCTCGGTGGTAAACTTCGAATGGGACTCTTCGTACGTTTCGTGATATGGCGCATAAAACCTATACCTATATTGATAATTAAACCCTGGATACGGATGTCTGGGACGATATCTCGTCACCGATATGCTGTTCAAAATCAGAGAGATCTTATGAAATAATCTTCCGATACTCAGAACGTATGATTCGTTAGATTCCGAACCGGCCTTCCTCATCAGGCTGCCGCTGGCACTCGAGGTGGTCCTTTGCAAACTCTGTTCGCGTTCCGAAGCGGGCGGCATGATGACAAGTTGAAAGCCTTGCGCCAAACGCTGGGAAATCAACTCCTTGAAAACCTCCGCGGTAGTCAGGGGCTTCTTATAAATCGCACGCTTCTGCGCATATTCGGCATTGACATCGTCGGGCAGAAGACTATAAAGCGATTCGACGTAATCGATTTGGAGCGATCTCTTATCGGGAAAGTAGTCTGTAGTGATTGGCAGACAAGCCGGAATTGTCAAACTCTTCCAATCCACTCCTATAAATGACCGAATGATTGAACATGGGAGTAAGTAATAGTGATTAATTACGACAACATGCTCCTACGTATTAAATAATTAGCTAAATGCGTGCATAAAAATAGTATGGTGAATCATCCATACTGCGATAACTAAACTATGTCTATACTATACTAAAATTCTAATGTTAATGCACCAAATTACGTTAAAATTAGGTATTAGTAAATCACCGTAAAAGAAGTCATAAAAGTTCCGAAGCCGAATACATGAAATTTGAATCAATATCTTTAATGAGTGGTTTTGATTTCATATGAACATGTAGGCAATTCTGTCATTTAAAATTAAACCCACCAATTAAAGAGATATTGTTTAAAGTGTAAATATTCGGCTGCCGGACAATATAATCTAATCAACAACTAAAGACGCAGGGTGCGAGCAAACGCAAAATTGCTACAAAATGCTACAAGTCCAGCGAAAACAAGAAAAACATGTGAAAAGAATATTTGAATCTGCGAACCTATTAGGACGTCGTTGACGGCTGCGCCGACAACAAAATCACCATTTCCGTGCGAATGAAGGGCACACATCGACCGCCATGGAAATAAAAATGAACGTCTTCCTTTACAATATGTTACACGCACAAATTCGGGGGCAGACTTTAGAGTAATATACTTAAAATAATATGTGATGAATGTAATGTTAAATTCTCGTAAAATTATGTTAATTTTGCGAAGTTTAACGGTTATATATTTGTTTTAGACTATAGACATTCCATGTTATGTGATCCGATGTCATTTGTCTGATTGCAAATATTATAATTGCCGATTGATTGCTTACCGGTGGTTAATGCTGGCGTCCATTCTTGTTCTCCAGTGGCGCCCCAAAGAAAAGTCAAGGCCTTTGGCGGATATCTTGCTGCTGAATGCGAATTAGCCGTAATGCCACATCTCTTCTTACAATCTACGTCAAGTTTGCACAAAATCACATATACATTACCGGTTTATTAACAATAACGGATTCGCAGAGATATTCGGCAATCAAAATTGGAAGATGTACTTACATTCTTGTAAGACCGTACTTGATATACTTCTAGTTATCATATTAATTCCCCCATTCGAGCACCCATTCCTATTGCGATCGGGCGAATGCTCGTAATCGCTGCCATTGTTTAAATTGCCGCAGATATTTTCCTGATTGGCCGGAACGGCTTGATAGTGATGTTGTTGAATAAGGACACCCGTGGGGCCTTTGGGAAAAATGTGCGTCCAGCGTCGTCGATTGCTGGTGAGTTTGATTGTCACGTGCGACGGATCGAAGGGGTTGATCAGCGCACGCGATTCGAACGGTGGTGAACCTTCGGAGCCGACAACCATACGAAGCGGTGGTGATAGTTCCCGATCTGACGGTATGTTCCATGCTTTGTCTGAAAAATACCCAATTAAATAAGTAAATATGTTAGCAAAGTAATAAAAATTGTTAGCTTAAACCTTCTTGAGGCGATGACATAGGACTGATAGCAGGCGCAATTGTGATCGGCTGCGATCTGTTGGTGGTGTTGCTCGCTTTGAGAGAATGCTGAATATCTGGGTCGGACATTTTTCGACGAGGGAGCTTCTCTGATGGATCAAGTAGGTTATTCGAGGTACGTTTATAGCGTTGTTTGCTTTAAATAAAAATGATTGTAAGTACATCAACAATAATCATAAGTCAGGAACCAAATACATAATCCGCTGATTTTCGAAGAAAACAATCATTATTCGGTAAAATCGCTCCGAAACGTGGGGGCGGTGGAAGGAAAATAATTATTACATTCAAATGCATACAACATTTCATTTTATAGAATGATTTATGTGCCAAAATGAAGGAAACAATCTTCTGATGAAGATTTTGGGCAGAAATGTTTCATTAAAGAGAGATCAATTCAAATGTTGTGTATTCAGTTCCCGGACTAACTGTAAATTAAATCTAGAGAGTTGAAACGCTTTGCACGTACCCATCGTGAACAGAATGTAAAGTCGGCAACTGAAAAACCTGCGCATCGTAAGCGTCATAGTCGAAGTAAGTGTTATGAATGTATTCTTCGTCGGGGACCAAATTGCAAATGCTAAAATCATCCTGATCGGTATAATTGTCCGCCATAGGTGGCACCTTGATGCGTGGCACGAAACTGGAATACGCGATCTTCTTGTTTGTGGAATAAAACGACAAATTTATCCAATGCGGCATCGAATAATCGTCTGGCACGTTCAGATGCGTGTCTTTATTATGGAACTATAAATCAACAAACTATATAAGATCAAACATAATGTGATAAAACTCCTACCTTAAGAAGAGGCACTGCATGCAAGGGCTGCTCGCCAATGCAAACCAAATCACTCCCAACGCCGTTATCAATGATCCTCTGCTTAGTAATATTAGTAAGCTCTCGATCGACTTCGAAAACGCCAACGCCAGGCGTAATTACGACGCTCAATTGTCCAGTGCGATCGAAACTTCTGTCCAAATAATGTTTTTCAAAAACGTTTAACGACATATTCAAAACTTCTAAAAAGTTGCCCTGCGCAGCGGTGCTGTTAGTCGCTTTCGGGATCGAAACGTCCCCGTTGGTGTGATACTCTAAGACGAGCTTCCGATATTCGGAGAAAACTCGTCGCAGTTGCACAAGAACAACGCTCCAGTCATCGTATCTCTCGTTCTGTATAACCACTCTATAAAAATCTTCATAAAACCGTCCTTTGTAATCCTTCTGCAAGCATTCCCGCATCGACGACGGAAACTCGTCCAAAGACGACGCTTCGTAAAAAGTCCTCGAAAACAAGACGATCGTCACCTCGTGATTGCTGCCATTCTTCTTCCACTTCGTGAACAAATCCGTGAGGAAGCCGTTGACGGCTTTCTCGAAATACAAATCGCCATGAATATCGAAGTCCCACATTTCCGAACTCATCTGGAGAAACAGATAAACCATAGATGTGGATGATCGGAAAACCACTTTGGTGTCGTCGGTGATTACGCCGCAAGCAACTCTATCGCCTTGTGACCACATTTCATAAACTTGACATCGAACTGCTCCTCCGCAAAATTCTATTTTCTTATTTATATATGCACAAGTGTTCATCTAAAAAGGCATAATTTATTTTAAGTATCTGTTGCACCATATTAGATTTAAACAGTTTTTGCAGTTATCTACTTACAAGACTGGTCTTCAACCGCCACATCTCTGACCTCCCCATATATTGATCTTTAAAAGTCAATTCAACTGAATCCAATGCAACATCAGCCGGATTAACGATCGCCACATTCACGAAACTGAATTGCCGGAACTTAAATGTAGAAGCGAGGCTCTGCTCAATACTTATAGTATCCTTGGCGAGCTTCGATTGCAAATCTTCTTTCATTGCCTTTACTTGTAACAACAGCCTGGGATTATCCTCCTCATTGGCATGATACATTTCCAATACATCTCCCTCTTTGGCTTCAGGGTAATCTGCGATGTTGATTAGAAAATCTTCATCGCTGAATGTTCTTTGGTGCATTATTATTCGAAAGGTCTTCATTTCGTTGATTTATATGCAGCTTATGTTAACGTTATTCGTGGTACAAGTAAATTGTGGAAACTTTGTGGTATTCAGTTTAAGCAATTGTGAAAGTCACATGCATAACAAGATAATAACAAGTAATATGAAAGTAAAACAACTTGCTTCTATCTAATGTGTGAATATACTGATTTGATACTGCTAAACTGTTAAAAATCGGAAGTCGGTGTCATGTTGTATAACAATTATTGATTATTAGTATAAACGTATAACTTCATACTAATTATTTGTAATTTGCAAGTTTATTATTGTTTGTTTTCTCGTTGTTTATCAAAAACATCACACTTCCTTTGGTTCGAGGTTAGGGAATATGAACTTTCATCAAGTGCATCAAGTGGAGGACATTCGTAAAATATTCATTAACTTCTGGCTACAATATCCCTTCAATATGCACTTAACAAAAAGACATGAATCGTAAAACAGTAAAATATATCACAGGTATAATAACAAATAAATCAATTTCATAATATTTAATAACATTTATACGTTTTTAAAATTGTATGCGATTGTAACGCCTCCGTCTCGCATGTGGGAGTTCGAGGAGTTCAATCAGTCGAACCCTATAAATCCTACAATCGCTATAATCTCTTACAAGTAACTTTGACATCGTTATGAATTTTGCCCCTGCATAATAAACAGCATAAACAGACAAATTTTGAATTCCTTAACGCTTCCTAGTGTAGTAGTCGAACTCTGCGCTGCTGACTCTAATTGGGCAACTCCCAGAATGGGATTTTCTACATTATGGTTGTATGGCCTACTTTGGCACAAAACGTCCAAAACAAGGACTAGATAAAACAAAACAAATAAAACACATAAAGTTAATTTAA
The DNA here is from genome assembly GCA_030557295.1 of Ecitodaemon sp. MM-2014. Classification (NCBI taxonomy): domain Eukaryota; kingdom Metazoa; phylum Arthropoda; class Insecta; order Coleoptera; family Staphylinidae; genus Ecitodaemon; species Ecitodaemon sp. MM-2014. The sequence goes on from JARRAA010030820.1 coordinate 4,064,748, forward strand.
TAATCGTTTTCAATTATTGTCATCAACACTTGAATTAGTAGTGTTTCTCATGACGACATTAATGAATAACATTTTTTAAATTTGACCTGCTCGCGGCGCCACCACACTTCAATAAATTAAACTACGCGTAGATGATCCGCTAACCTCAGATTTTGTGTGACATTACGTAAAAATAAACACATTTGTCTCAAATTCCGGAGAATCCGATTCTCTAAACGGCAATAATGGCCGCCACGACTAAACTGACCACCGGTCTCACCGGCTTGAAGGTTGCCAAGAATCCCCATCACACCCTGGGCATTTTGTACAGCAAAATTATGCGCACCCTGAACAAGATGCCTGAAGATGCTGCCTACAGGAGATACACGTCCGCGATCGTCTCCGAGCGTGTGAACATCCTCAACTCTACCACCGACGTCGAGCAGCTCGAGTGCAAGATCGGCGCGGGTCAGATTGAAGAGGTCATTGTTCAGGCCGAAAATGAACTGCTGCTCGCTCGCAAGATGTTGACTTGGAAGCCATGGGAGCCCCT
>JARRAA010030820.1:4375031-4437929 GCA_030557295.1 Ecitodaemon sp. MM-2014
TAAGAGATCGTTAATGCTTTCGTTTTCTAGCACTTGAAGCTGGTCTTCAGTCATCCTTTCGGTGCGATCGAGGGCCCTCGACTGCCTAGTAAGATTCTTCACTTGTTTCACATCAATGCCAGTTATCAGTTGAAGCTCCTTGGACTTCATCGCTCTCTGTGCCATTTTCAACGCTCTGATCTTCAGACACTTGAAAAGGTCACCTTTGGTGGAACAATCTGTGTAGGTGCGTTTGAGTGTATCCAAGAAAACTTGCGCATTCGTTTCAACCTTCGGGACGTCTTCTTGATCACTTTGTGGAGCTTGAAAGGACTTGGAAACTTCTGGTGTTTTGCTTCCTGGCAGGTCCGCTGTTCTATTCGCTCGTTCTGAACTCGTACTATGACAACTAACTTGGACGATCGCCAATGTCATCAGGATGAAGAAGCTCTGCTGCATCTTCGGCGATCGTGGGTGCATTTCGATAGAAAACTTAACGAGAACTACGCTCAGTTGCGCACATTGCTCGCAATTTATACACTTACTTCTATCGACGCATGCCGGACGGATGGGTAAACGTTTTAGAGCGAATCTTAATTTTGCTAGGCATGTGTTGGTCGTGTTACATGCATCGGGCGCAATGGTGCAACGATGCAATTGCACGTCAGACCTAATTTCGATGGCTCTTCTATAAGCATTGCTCGGACGTGTCGATACGCTGTGAGCACCCAAGTGCATCGTGCAGTTTTGCACCAATTTTTTTCCTCCTTGATAGACACGCCAATGTGCAAGTAAGATCGCGTTCGTTATAGTTATAGCTCGATAATCATATGGGTAAATGCATTAAGCACAAGTGGCATGCGACGACTAATTGGTTGACTGGCAAATCACGCTAAAAAAATGTGTTTGTGTAACACCACAGTCTTAATTGAATTGTACTCTTCTGTAAGCTAACTACTCGACAAGGATGTGCTCGAAATTTAATTTACGATAAAATTATTGTACGTTAATGGTTTTATTAAATGAGTTAAATTGGAAGTCATAAGTATCATTTCATTATAAATGGGAGGAATAAAAATGAAGAAGGGGAAGATGTTTTGTCATAAAACTGAAGAAAGCTTTAGACACAGTAAAATGTAGTATGACTGCAACCTTGCGGTACAGTTGGGTAGGCATATTTAACTTTTTCCTATTTAAAACACTGTATCAAATGGAGCATATAAATTTCATTTGCACAACAATTGTGTTCTAGTTTCTTTATAAATCAACAATATTCATTCAGACATGCACGTACATGTCAGAATTTAATTATTAGACTCTTACTTGTGGCAACAGTGCTATATATTGCAATGCAACACACTGATAATGTCAAACATTTGAAGATTCTATAAGATCTAGATACGTCATACTCTTGTAAGAAATGATTTTGAGATGCAACTAATTTAATTTAAAGAATTCCAGAATTCTTATTGATTTGAAATTCTGAAATAAATTACGGATATACACGAAAAGAACGTTTGATTTAGAGGGTGATTTAAAATAATAAATAATTTTTATAAATAGATATAAAATTATAATAATCCTTGCAATTTACCTTACAAACCTTTTTTATAAAGACCTTGAACTATTTTTGGTCCTGAGCATTCATTTCAACTTTTGCTGTTGTAGTCTTTCTGTTCTCCCTTCTGTGTTTCCTTGCTGCTTTTTCTTCCCACACTGATTCGCTGTTCATAATTTTCTCGAAATAGTTTAAAATAATAAAATACATTGGTCCAAGATCCTCAATCGGCGAGCCTAAAGAAGATATATAAGTTCTTCACATTTTAAAGTAAATAATTAATCAAGTAATCCATCGTAAACCAAAATATATCAACATTATAATTGATTTATTATCCTTTAAGGATGTCCGGTGCTAAGTTATTACGATGTTAAATGTTTGGCAGTAAATGGACTAAAAATGTCATACACTGTCCTGCAGAAAATCACTTTGTGAAATTTTGTTTTTTAAAACTTATTCTGGTGTAGTTTGATGTACTGATTCCATCTCTAGTAATAAAAATATTACAACACGTCAGTTTTTTCAACAAATTGTTGTCAAAATTATTTTTAGAATTGAATTTCGCTTAATGTATTTGACCAATTTTTATTTCAAATACATGACTAAATTTCATGACGATTAAATTAAAAAACTTGAAATTACAATTCGAAATATGAAATATTCCAAATTACAATTTCCAGAGCGCTAAATTCTATACAAATTCTAAAGATAGCCGTTAAACTTCTGCATTTCAGTATGGACGGTTGTACAAACAGGGTGGTTGCTCAAAAAGAATCGCTTGCATCTTCTATTTCTCAAAAACAATTATATTTGCAAATACTAATTGTCGATCATGGTATGTGTTTGCAAGGAAATCATCTAGTGGTGGGCATAATAAAAATAAGATTTAGCCAAGCACATGACTCAAAATCAACAAAATCTAAACTTTCATTGCGCTTGGTGAAAAAGCTTAACGTGTTAGACAATTTTCAGCGCACTAAAATATATATCATCTAAAACTATTCAAATAATTATCCATCATCGTAACTACATAACTGCCGAAATCAGCATTATCCAAATTTGTTTGCCAAGAAGATTTTCAGCCAATTTATCAGTTTTTAAACTACATTATTTATTTATAACATGTATGATAAAAAGATCATTCGGCCGTAACTTTTCAGTATATTATAGTTTAGTGATTGCTGAGTGTAGATAATATATTAAACAGATTTTCACTTTTAATTTTAATCATAAGATATGTAGATTAAGTTGTCCACCTAGATGAAAGTCTAGTTTATACTTTAAGTTGAGATTTTAGTAGCATAATAATGTATTTAACCAGCGACAATTAACAGTAAGTGTTGCATGTTTGTGTTGATTTTACACTGTAGAATATTATTAACAATAATTAATGTTATATTGTTGGTAATTACCATCGTAGCCAATAAAATTGCCGGTGACCAGTATTCAATCTGAAAGTCATGACTATTCTACAAAATCTTCACTATACAAATATTTGACGAATTAAGCCAAGTGATTTTGAGGTAATGAACAGGATGCAACTAGAACAAACCTTAAAACGTAATTCTTACTATGTTTTAAGGTTTGCATTGGAAGATTTGTGTGTCAAAGTTCAAAATAAACTAAAGTGACCTTGATATGATTGATCCCGAACTGCAAGTAGAAAATAAAGCTGGTTTTAAGAGGTTACTGCAAGTTTCTTCGCGCGGTTTGTAAATTGTATGTCCAAACATTAACCTTGTGTCCGCAAGCGCACAAAAATGTGCACATGTGCTACCAGCGTGAAAATCAGCATAAACACAGCAAACCTACATTTCGCAGTCTAAAATGCACCGGCAAAGTGTGTAAGTGGTAACATGGAATTTTACTCGCTGTAAATTGTCTCTCCGCGCTCGCGCATTACGCCAATTCGTCTTCATCGTAGGCAGCGCGTCGTTGCACAATTGCAACCTGCAAATCAACCTAATTGATGCTTCGCAACCTTCGCGGAGTGCCAATGCCGCATTTTCTATTTCGAATTCTATTTTCCACCGGCGTAGAAAGTTTCAACGGCATTGTTAAGTTTTTGGCACGATTTTTCAGTTCCGCTTCGACATCGGCTTCCATTTATTGCCTGCTTAGATTCGTGTAGGCTGTAGGCATTAAGATGGATGCAGCAGCGAAGAAGAAGAAGAAAAAGAATCTCATCTGGTGCGTATGGTATTTACGTGTGTGAAGTAGGTCTTCGTGTCCGATTATCTCACCACTCCGACGCGTGATATGCTCAAAAATACTTGAATGAATCACACATGCTCGAGTTTGCTGGCTCACAGGCACTGCGGGCGTATTGTGCGTTACCAGAAGAGGAACACACCAACGCGATAATCGCCGAAGACATCATCGCGAGGAGTCTCACGCTCGGCGTGGTCCCACAACGCGATTTCGACCACAATCTGCGCCCAAGATTTTCTTCTCGGAGAGAGTAACTTCTTTGTATGAATCGCGATCTGCACTCTATTGAAGATCGATTCAATTTGTGATCAATTTTAACTACGTTTCGGAGAGAAAGTTAAAATTATCGACTCTTTGTTTGCCCACAAACAAGCTAAAGCTAAACTGAAGCTCCCGACGCTATTAGCGAGTGTCCGTTTATGAGAGTCAAGATCAAGAGTCAACATCCGGCGACTGCAACTGCAACCAGAAGCAATGCACTGCTCGAAAACAGCACCAGAAGGTTGGAGGAAAGTCATCCGAAAGAAAATCAATGCCGTTCGGTTCATTGTCCAATTTCCGGATAATTTACGAGTGAAAAATGCGTATCCGTGTTAATTAGATATTCGACATCCCGAGCATAAGTCATCTTCGACCCACATACCGAGATGACAAGCGGCGCTGAGAGGATCACGCACGCGCACGTACACACATCTTGTAATGACCCGATGCATACGTAATAGCCCCACGAATCGAACACGCGCATTTGCATATCATATTTGTTAGGCGAGGTATTCGCGTTTCTTCCAACCGTTCGACACAATACACTTTAACCACGGGCATCTCTTATCTCTGTGCAAGAGATCGCCATGAGACTCGCCTCCGGAATGTTTAAAACATTTTAAATAAATTATTCATCGTCTCTACTATTTAACAAGTCTCCCGATGCACACTTTTTACAGTTATTATTCGATTTTTATTGTGATTATATGCTAAATCTGTCAGTGCTGTGAATCTTCGGTTTGAAGGTTAATGCAGGTTAATATACCGATGGGCGATGGCGCCATTTTGATTTTTCATCGAAGAAAATAGTAAATCAGGTCGGAGACTTTCTGCATTCAAGAAATATTCATGTTTCTGGTTTCGATCAACTCCGAAACAAGTCCTAATCCTATTGCCTTATTGCCTACTTCACACGTGATTATCACGCTGGCGGAGCTCAATTTTCGCTTCTTTTTCACTTGCCTAAATGCGATTCGGTGTACTTAGCGCAGACATTAATCAATTTTAAGCGTGGCTATATTACGCACCTACAACGACAACACCGAGAGAAACAAAAGCGTCGAGAAATCGGGTAATTCACTAATTTATTGTGCCGACGCGGCGGTAATTGAAATATTTTCGACGTTCGCGCATCGGAAACAATTTGCACCTGGCAATGCTTCGTGCGGCGACTAATTAAAAATCGTACGTTCGTGCACGGACACATGCGTGGCCAATTTGAGCAGCAAAAGTAAATCATTGAACATATCCTCTTGTTCAAAGTCGAGAGTGAAACTTTTGTGCGCGCCGCGTCGCGAAACGCATATCCTGCCGGCTGGAGACCACCTGTCGTCCTCTCCGGCGGCCATCTTGGCTTCGGTGAAATGCGCGATGCGTGCGCGCATTGTCCGCGTGCGACGCCGTTAATTAACGCATCAGAGCAGGCGATCCGTCGAGCGCATCTTCGCGCGCGTGATAATTTCAAAAGCGATGCTTTACTTTGGATTTCTTCGGCGTTACAGTTAGCCAGTGGGTTCGCTCGCGTTTGTATTTCCGCGCGGACGATCGAGGTAATGCAAATCGCCGGTGGATGGAGAAAGTCCGATTTTCACAATTAATCCTGATTTTCTAATTCTCCAACCCTGGACACGCGCCTTCATCACGCTATTGATTGTAATTAAATGCCCGTCATTTTCCGTCACGCAGACCGAATGGAACTTGAAATGTATTCAAATTTTTTAAATTACATTCAAATTACCTATCTAATTATGAATTTTGGCTAACTGTAACTCTTGGCTTGGGCGTTAATTGGGTTACTAAGGAACAATGCCTTATGTGCGGCTTGTTTAATTTTTTTAAACCAATTTTCGTGATGATCACCGGGCGTAATGAATTATATCAATGTAGTAAGATGCGTAGTGACGCTTTCTTTTTGTGTGAATGAAATTCACAATACGAATCGCCTGGGAGTCTATTCGTTTTCTGTTGGGTGGCTTGAAATTGAATTCGATCTCGAGGCGCGCGGCGCGTAGCCAATGAACTCGCGCGCAGCGTTAAGTAGGCCAGCGAGAAGACCAATGGCAAGTTCTAGGGTAGTCGGCAAATATGTCAATGATGCGAAGTGTAGGTGCGCGTCTCTCTCTTCGCATCAATTTCCCATCCCATTGAAGCGGTGCGGAGCGGGTCACGTCGGGGAAAGGTCACGCCGCGGCAGCGCGAGCGCGCGAAGAACTGGCGGTAGACCATCAACATCGATTCCGGTATAAAACCGCCGGCACTCATCGTTTCGGCATCAGTCGTTCGTATCACCAGCCGAGTGAACAGTATCGCAACGAACGCACAGCGGGTGAACGCAACAACGAATATAACAACAAGCGCAGTTCGTGCTACGTTCGACAATTAAACGATTATCGTCGTCGACTAAATAACTAAAACAACCATGGTGCGTTTTACGTGTGCGTTGGTGGTGCTTGCAGTAGCGTGCTCGGCTGTCTCGGCCGACACCTTGGACAACGCCGGGGTGAGGATCGCCCTTCGAGTGTACGACGAGTGCAGCAAAGCCGACGGATTTTCGCCGTGCCTGAAGAAGAAAGCCATCACCTTCCTCACCCGATTGGGCCGTATGGATAAGTTCAGTCTGGGCGAAGGGATCAATGTGGTGCGCGCCGAAGACGCCCCTGCCGAGAACACCATTTCCGAGGAGCAATTGGAAAAAACCCTGCCGCGTGCCGCCGATGCCCGCGATGCTGCCCTGGACACCATGCTCATGGATAAACTCACCTCCTTCATCGGCTCCAGGAACGTTCAAGTTACCCTCCCGAAAATCTCCGGCGAAGATTTTGGTCTCGAAGAAGGTGGGTTTATCAAAGTTTAAATTTGAAGCAATGACTGATTACAATGTTACTTCACAGGTCGTGGCAAGAAAATGAAGGGAATGATGCACGGTATGATGATGGGCATTGCCGCCAAGATGGCCACCTTGATCCCAGTCTCCATCGCTGGTTTGTTCCTGCTCGCCGGTAAGGCCTTGATCATTGCCAAGATCGCCCTGCTGTTGTCCGGTATCATCGCCATCAAGAAGTTGCTCGCTTCCAAGCAAGGCGGCGGTGGTGGACACGGTGGCTGGTCTTCCGGCGGTGGTGGTGGACACAGCGGCGGTGGTTGGGACAAGAGGTCCTTCGACGAGGCCCAGAAGATGGCATACAGCGCCTATACCCCACAATAAGCCAATCAACCAACCAATTTAGACTTACGAAGCAATTTTCCTTGTATGATAATTGGACCAATTTTCTGGTCACTTGATCTTCCTCCCACCCCCACCCCTCGCCTTCTTCTTCTCGGACACACTTCTTCAACGTCTCCAGTTTTCACGCAGGACCTTCGTACAAACTCAACAATCCAGTCATTTTTACGTCTAGCTAATTTATGTTATATTTTGGTTTAATTAATTTAACGATTTTATTTAAATATTTAATGATTATTGAAATCTCTAAAGCAATGTATTTGTTGTACAAAACAAAAATAATGTGACTGGATCACCTACACGCCGACAAGTTATTTATAATAATTGTTATTTATTTGCTGTATTTATAAATAAACGAGTAATTTATTCTTTAACATAATGACCCCTATATTATATGTTAACCACAAGACGGTAACAACCGAATAATATTCAAATTTCACACGCAGTGTGTGAAAATAGTTTTATACCGCTAAAGTTAATGCCTTAGAAAAATATTCTAAAACGGGTTTTCGAGTTGCTCGCAGCTTAAGCCTACTTAACCTGGCAGCGAGTCGGATTAAATCGGTCACATCGACGGCTTCCGCATCAATTAGCCAATTTCCACAAAAACGTACATCCGAATTGGACCCACAAATTATTAATTCATTTATTTGTTAATTGCACACTGCGATATTCATTAGTTTCATTTATTCCATTCCAATTATTTTAATTGCCAGCTAAATGCGTGCTAAATTCGCGCTGGAAATTATTCATATGTTACCGTCTTGTCTGAATGACCAACGTAATATTCCAGTACGCTTACCACCGCGAATCTAGCGCACTAAACCAAACGTTCTGCGACCAAGTGCACCGAGCAGGTTGGATGAGTTTAAATGCTCGAAGCGCGTAAACGCCGATTCGAAATGCCGTGCAAATCGCCGATAAAAAGAAAAAAACGGAGAAATTTTAACGCGAGGAAAATACGCAAAGAAATCTACGCGTGCCGGCACGTCTGGGTTTTCAAAATAGGGTTAATGTTGTTATTTAGAAACTGGAAATTATCGCCGATCTGCACAGCGCGAATGCGCTGAATGTACAATCAATGTAATCGGTTATAATTTGTTTAATATGAATTGTATAATAAGTTATACCAAATTTTAATGATAAATTTACCATCATTTCTTTACCAATGAATCATAACATTTCAAGTAAACTGAACAAAAATAACACATTTTACGGATCTAGGACAGAACAATGATATATTTAAAGAAATATATCCCGCAACTACCAAGGGCGGGAATTTGTTGCAGTTCAACAGATGAATATTGGTCGATATTTTATCTCTATTTCTCATTATCTTTCACTGTAACATATTCTGCAGAAGTGAGAACACCGGCATCGCACTCCCAAGCTTTACAAAACATTCCCAAATTCATATGACTCCACTTTTTTCTTGAGAACTTTTTACTGACAACGAGTCTTATTGTGGGAGTACCGAAAAACATCACTCAGGTCGTTTTATTTTTATCCATTCTGATCCATTTGAGTACCTATCCATCATTTAAACCAGATACCCGCGAAATCAACATGATTCAAATTTGGTGGTCAGGGAATATTCCTACTACTTACTAGGTAGACACATTTTCAGCTTGTGTGCCATTAGGTAAGTTTTTCAGACATCCAAGTATCTTTCATCCTGCAATAGGAGCCTGTAAGAGAGAAATTAAACTCAAACATATTATTAAACAATTTTATTGTGGAAGCAATTATCACAAAATGACAAAGAGGAATCAAGTTAGATATTAATTACTATAAAGGTTTTAACTTGGATAGTTAATACTTCGCAACAAATACATCTTGGGTGTATAATAAATTATTAGTAGTACACAATAATAATCGCTGTCGCCTTTGTTCAAGTGTGGTATTTTACATTTTTCATCTTTGATTAATAGAGACTCTAGGTAGTGATTGACTAAAAATGACCGCTCGAGAAGAGAATCAGTCAGCACCATTTTTTAGGTCGAGTAAACATCGCATTCGCTCAGCATTCACACGCTTTATACAATAAAAAATCAAAAAATAATAGTCTTATTATTATTAAACGTATATGTATATCTTACGATAGTCTAAGTCTTCCGATGGCTTTCTGTTTAGTCGTAGGAGATGTACAAGGGAAGAGGAGCAAGGTATCAGAGGTTAGAAGAGTTAGGACGTTAAAGAACCCACCACCGCTTAGAGACTTATTCAATTCCCTTGTCGAATAATATGAAATGAAACTAAATAAACTCTCGGACGAAAGCCAAAGGAAAAGATAGATGACGCAACGCGTTCGGAGATTCACAACGTTCCGCGACGTCTTCTGGATCTGGGGACGCGTTGTGGTATTATTCGCTACTGCGGTTCGACGACAACGCGGCACGTTCAGTCTTCAATTTGGCATTGGCAGTTTTCGTTTTTGATGAGTAGCTAGATTTGTCATACCTCTGAGCAAAGACCGACGCGATACATGCCGGGGTGTCGCCGAACGCTGTTCATAAATTCGCATATTTATATATAATACAAAATTGTTTTCGTTTAGTCTGTAGTTTTGTCTGTTTCGAGTATTCTCATTCGTGCTTCTTTCTCCTTTCGTCTTTCTACGTGAGGTAGTCTGGGCTGGGTTCGGTCATGGGCTCCGGCGTGGTGAAGAGTGGATTGGGGAACTCTGGCGGATGCGGCAATGGTCCGGAGGCTTTAGGTCTGCGACGATAGGCCATTAGCCAACAGGACACTGCCACAGCTACCGCCACTAAAGCCAAAAGGGCTGTGATGATCAAGGCGATGATGAAGCCAATCATTGAGACACATATGTCTTCCACTCTCTGGGCATCCGCAGCTAAAGTCACAGAAAAAAACTTGATTTAGATTGAGTTCTACATTAAGGTTGTTCTGTGAATACCTTCTTGTGGATCTGTGAACCTTTCCTCACGTCGTTCAAACGTCAAAATGGCATTCGATTGGATCGTAATCTCCTCACGCAGTTGGCCATTGATCAAGTCACCACTGCTGAGGTCGGTGTCGTTTTCGTCATCTACATCTCTCTTCCTTCTACCGAATGCGTTATATCCACGACAGTTAACCTAAACAAATAAGATCCCACAAATAACAACACATATTGAGTAAAATCGTCTGAAGCTACTTACAGGTTGACATTTTCCAAAGCAGACACGAATATTACATTGGAATCTGATGTTGTCACTACTTGGGAACTTGAAAGCGTTGAAACTTGCAAGCAAGCTCTGAGTATCAGAATTGTATTCCCATTCCCCAAAGATGGTTGGGTCTGTTGCACAGCCGTTTTCATCTGTGACAAGATACTCATTCTCTATATTATCTTCCATGGTCTTCGCCACACAGCTTCTTGCAAAACCTCCATAGATTGATCCGGGTTGGACATCGACTTGTAACATTAAGTTATCGCCGATTTCAGCGGAGTTGATTTCTTGTCCAGTCGGGGTGACGATCTTCATTAGGCAGGTTGGTGGTGGACCGGTGTTGGCGATAGTACCAGCTGTGGTCAACATAGACACGTTGAAGCCTAACGTCACATTGTGTTCTCCCGTCTGGTAGACGCATTTAATATGATAAGCTTGAGCTTTGTAGGTGACTAATTTAGGATGTTTCTGTATTACTAGCACAAAACTAGCTTGGCCATTAACGTGGATTAAGCCACAGTTACCGAATTGGACCTTGAAGTACTCAATCCTATTAAGTGTGTCAGATGGTAAAGTAACCACTCGTCTACATTGTTCGTCTTTACTGTGTCCTTTCACATAAAGCACACCATTGAATCCTGGCTCAGTTATGTGGATCTCCACTTGCACTCCGTCCGACAAACAGCTGACAACCATTTCTGGTCTAGGGAAATCTGTACGGAACGGCGATGTTCTGTTACAAAGTACTTCTGGATCTCCGGTGTAGCCTGTGATACATTGACAGACAGCTTGATGATTGGTGGCGTTGCAAAGGGCATTGATTCCACAATTTTTGATGGAGCAAGGATCGTCACAGGTCTTTGTCTGTGGGTTGCAGAAGCGATGGTCGGGGCAGTGGTCGTCGTGTTCACATTCTGGTCCGATGACAGGGACACAATTTCCTCTGGAGTCGAGACGATAGCCGAATTCAACTGGGCAAACACAATTACCGCGTTCATCGATGTTCAAACCCCTTTCAAGGGCGCAGACGCATCTACCACGTTCATCGATCTTGAGGCCCTTTTCGATTGGACAGAGGACGCATTCATCGTTTTCATTCAAAGCAGTGTTTGGTGGACAGACGCAGTTGCCATCAGGGGTAGTGATATATCCCTTGTCGGTTCTACAGAGTGCCACTGAAACAGAAGATAATTAGATTGGGTCACAAAGTAAAGAAAAATGGGTCAGTCAATTAATAAACCAATGATATGTGGTTAAAAATGGTTACACTTACTCTTATCGCATTGGACAGCAGCGTTGCCCTGATAACCAGGCAAGCACTCGCAAATCATGGTTCTAACAGGGACGGTGTCAAGTATTCTGCATTCGGCATTAACGCCGCACGGTTCAGTGGCATTGCAAGGATTCACGCATTCGTTGTTAATACAGGCTGTTTGGGATGGGCAATCAGCATCGGATCTACATTTTGCTTCCTCCTTAACACAACCTCCTTTACCATCGCCATTGTAGCCGCTTGGGCAAGCACACACTGCCTTATGGTCGAAGACCCTGCAGATTGATGGAGATAGGCACGGGTTAGCATCACAAGGACTAGCGCATTTCTGGTTAACGCAAGCTCTGTCAAGTGGGCATTCAGAATCTGATCTACAACCGATCAGAATACACGCGGTCTTGGGGTTTCCTTGGTACCCAGGGAGACATTCGCAGATGGCACGGTGGTTAATTCCCAGGCAATTAGCTTGAAGGCCACAAGACGTAGCATCGCACACGGCAACGCATTGGCGGTTGATACAAGAGTGGGTACCTGGACATTCTGTATCGCTTCTACAGCCAACCTTTGTACATTCAATTTCTGGATTTCCGTCGTAACCTTGTCTGCATGTACAAACTGGTTTGTGGTTCTTGATGCGACATTCGGCGTTAGGGCCGCAGTTGCATGGATCTTTACAAATGCCCTGCACGCAGGCTCTATTGCTAGGGCAGTCAGGGTCAGTAACACATCCTCCCACCTCCTTGACAGGAATGGTTGGGACGCAAGTACCGCTTCCGCTGCTTATATATCCAGGTGGGCAGATACAGATCATTGTACGGACTGGTACAGAGGGCACAACTTCGCATTGAGATGGTGTGTGGCAAGGTTCAAGTATGGCGCATGGGTCTTGGCATTTGTTCTTAATACATGCCAGTCTTGATGGACATTCAGGATCTTCCCGACATTCAGGTTGTGGTTCACGGCGGCAGTCAACATACGGGTTTCCAATGTATCCAACAGGACATCTACACAGAGCCATATGGTTTTGGACTCTGCATTCCGCCCTAGGTGAGCAAGGATTGTCATAGACGCATGGGTTTATGCATTGGGCATTAATACATTGGCGATCTCCAGGGCAATCGGAGTTGGATGTGCAACCAACGACCATGCACCTATCCAACGGGTTACCACGATAGCCACTGAGACACCTACATTCTGCACGGTTTCTGAATACGTAACATTCGGCATTAATACCGCAAGGGTCTCTGATAAGACATGGGTTGATACAATTGCCATTAATACAAGCCTTGCCAGATTCGCACTCTGAGTCTATCCTACAACCAACTGCCCTACAGGCAATATTGGGGTTGCCTTCAAAGCCTTCCTCGCACGAGCAGATTGGTCGATGATTCTGCACGAAGCAAGCACTGTTCGTACCGCAATCGCATGGATTCCTGCACATTCTATTAATGCATGCTTCAGTCGAGGGACATTCATCATCAGTTGTACAACCAGGTGGACTTGGTACAATAACAGCGTGGCATTCGCCTTCCTCATTCGGAACCCATCCTTCTGGGCATGTGCAAATCATAGTCCTGACTGGAACTGTGTCCAAAACAGAACATTGGGCAGTGTGGTGGCATGGTGACAATTCATGGCATGGGTTAACGCAGGAGTTCTTAATGCACGCTAACTTGCTTGGACAGTCAACATCAAGTTGGCACTCAGCTTTCCCAGCAATCAAAACAGGGGCAGTGCAATATGATAGTGGGTTGCCTTCGCTTAGGTGTGGTGGGCACATGCAACCAGCTGCATGGTTCTGAGCGTAACAGATAGCGTTATGGGCGCAAGGTGGATTGGCAATGCTAGAGCATGGATCAACGCAACGTTGTTGGATGCACGCTCGATTCAGTGGGCATTCCGCGTCGACATGACACTCGACACGTTCGCAACGTTGGAATGGATTGCCAATATAGCCAGATGGGCAACGGCAAGACGCGCGATGGTTGTTTCCATAACACTCTGCACTCGCAGCGCATGGATCGCCCAAGATGCATGGGTTGATACATTGACCATTGTAGCACTGTTTGTCGCTGGCACATTCGTTATCGCTTTGACATCCAACTGTTGAGAAATTATTGACATTTAATTATAATCATTTGAGATAGGGAGTATAAGTGTACTTACGTTTGACGCATCCAGTTTGTGGGTTACCAGAATAGCCCGGTTGACAGTAACATATGGGGTAATGATTGGTAACGCGACATTCTGCGTGTGGTCCACAGTTACAAGGGCTGACGCAACGAGCGTTGACACAGGCTTCAGACCTGGCACACTCGCTATTTGATTTACATCCCACGGTAGGCTCGACCGCTATTCAAACCATAATTAATGAGCAACACAATTTTCTTACACAAACATAATTACTTACGTGGAATACATTCAATCTTTGGATTTCCTTCATAACCAGCTGGGCAATTACAAACAGCTTGATGACGATTTACTGAACAGAAAGCCCCAATGGCGCAGGGTTTGTCAAAGAGACATGGGTTCACGCATCGGTCATTTCTACAGGTCTTATCGTAGGTGCAATCATTATCAGATAGACATTCGGGTACAGGTATAACCGTTGGCGTCTTAGGAACTAATAAAAGAGAAAGTTTAAAATATAAATAAAATAAAATGTCGTAAATAAGAGATTATATATACTTACTGTTAATACACTCTACGTGTGGGTTTCCAGTATAACCAGGTGCGCAACTACACAAAGCTTGATGATATCTAGAGCTGCATTGAGCGTTAACTCCGCAGAAATCAATACTGCATGCATCCTTGCAGGATCCTCTCACACACTTCTCTCTATCGCTGCAGTCATTATCTACATGGCATTGTGCTTGCTCGTACATTATGGCTCTACACCTTCCATTGTTGTCGATGAATGTGTCTGGTGGACATTGACACATTACAGTACGGAGTGGCAACGAGTCTAAAACTCTGCACTCTTGATCAATCGAGCAAACGTTGTTGATAGCACATGGGTTCTGACAGTGTGAGTTGATGCAAGCAAGCTGGGTGGAACAGTCAGAATCGGATCTACATTCTGGTTCGGGTTGTCGTGGAGCCAGACATTCCTGGTAAGGATTACCATTGGTTCCAATTGGACAATTGCATTTGGCTTGGTGGTTTCTGCCAATGCAGGTTGCAGTTGGTGCACAAGTTACATCATCGCATACTGGACGACAGACGCGGTTCAAGCGATCGCAGGCCTCGTGATCCGCACAATCCTCGTTATACTGGCAAACACCAGCAATACACGAAACTAGTGGGTTACCCTGGGTGCCAAACGGACATTGGCATTTGGCTCTGTGGGCCTGGACCACACATTCACCGCCACGTCCGCATGATGTTGTAAGGCAAGGGTTGAGACAGTTTTCGTTAATACAGGCCTTGTCGTAGGGGCATTCGTTATCAGATTTACATTCAGCTGTCAAACAAAGGGTCAATAAGTATTTGTGGAAGTTTTATAGAACAGGGACAACTTACGTTTGTAACAAAGTACTTGTGGATTGCCACCCCAGCCATCAGGACATTTACATGTTGGATGATGTTGGTTGGTCCTGCAAATTGCGTTATTTCCGCAAGGGTTGGCTAAAGCGCATGGGTCTTGACAACGTTGATTGATACAAGCGCGGTCGTTGGCGCATTCCGAACTGGTGGTACATTCTGGTTTGCTTTGTGGAACTATAAATATAGTTACAATTAATACACATTATTTATCTTTATCCGATATATGTCATACCTTGACTACATTTAATGAATGGATCGCCAACTAAACCAGTTGGACATTTACACAAAGCTTTGTGGTTCGTCGGGGTACATTTAGCCGTCAACGCGCATGGATTTGCAACCGCACATGGATTAACGCACTGCCTGTTCAAGCAAGCCTCGCTCAAAGAGCAATCGTCACTTGATTTGCATCCAGGTTCCTCTTGGGGAGCTAAGGAACATTAAATTACTCGGTGCCCATATACGAATCGACTTAAAACTAATTGTGTTGCTGTTAATATAACAAGGACAGGGAACATCAAGGGTAAACATTAAATAATTGATTATTGTCTTTGCTGCAAAATAAAAATTGTTAGTAGATACGGTTTGGGGTAGATGGTTACCTGGTCGACATTCCGTATCAGCGTCACCGATGTAACCAGGCAAGCATAAGCAAGACATGGTACGCAGTGGGAGAGTATCAACAACGGAACATTCAGCGTTTCTTCCACATGGTTTGGTCTCCACGCACGGGTTCTTACAGACACCGCTGAAGCAAGCTAACTTGCTAGAGCAATCAGCATCCATTTTACATTGAGGCTCAACAACAACAGGTGCCACGTTACAAGATACTAGAGGATTGCCGATGTATCCAGGTGGGCAAGAGCATTGTGGACGATGGTTGGTCACATGGCAGATTGCAGCAAAACCACAATTGCACGGGTCTTCACAGCGCTCGTTTCTGCATGCCAAATTGTAAGGGCATTCTTCATCAACGATACATTGTGGGCGCTCGCACCTGACTTGCGGATCTCCTCGGAATCTTTCTGGACAGTAACAACGAGCACGGTGGTTTGAGTCCGCTCTACAGTGTGCATTGATACCACACTGGGTGTATAGGCATGGGTCTACACATTCTCTATTCACGCAGGTTTGGATGGCGGGACAGTCGGAGTCTGCTCGGCAACCAACTGTAAGGTGATTATATTTTTAGTTTTTCCAGGAAAATATTTAGGCAACGTTACACTTACTTTCAACACAAGCACTGTGAGCATTTCCAGTGAAACCATCTCTACAATAGCAGATTGGTCTATGGGTCTGAACACGACATTCAGCATTGGCGCCACAGATATTGTCCAGGCATGGGTTGCGACATTGTTGATTGACACAAGCCTTATCCAAAGTACATTCGGAATCATGTGTACATTCTGGTTTAGGTATTTCTACGCTTTGTACTCTACATTGAATTTCTGGGACTCCTACATAACCAGGTGGGCATGAACATACAGCTTTGTGGTTGATCGGCTGACAGAGAGCGTTAAGACCACAAGCATCTCGGCATGGATCTCTACACTTCTGGTTGTAACAAGCTTTAGTTCTTGGACAGTCTTGATTGATGACACATTCAGGGTAGACACAAGTAGCTGCGCCATTTTGCACTCTGCATTGGCCGTTAGCTCGGCATGGCGATGGATTGCAAGGATCCACAGGTTCAGCTTGTGGTTCTCTACACAACGTGAACGGATCGCCGATCATTGGTGCTGGGCAACTGCAAACTGGGCTATGATTGATGACCTGGCATACGGCATTAAATCCGCATACGCCTGGGCAGGGATCGACACACTTCATGTTTGCGCATGCACGATTTCTGGGACAATCCGCACTGATGGTACACTCTGGTCTACAGCCGCCAGCATTTGGTGTTCCGAAGAAACCTGGTAAGCACTCGCAGATAGCGTTTTGGCCAGATGCACGACATATTGTATTAATTCCACAAGGCGATGGATTGCAAGGATCAATAGCAACTGGTTCATCTACTAAAATTGTATGACGTTAATGCTGCGTTAATTATAACAAGGAGGATCTGGAAACGTACCTGGTGGTGGAATCAAATGACACAGTCTAAACGCATCTCCAGTGTAACCAGGTGGGCAAGTACACATTGGAATATGGTTAATAACATCGCACTGTGCACTGATACCGCATGTTCCTGGGCATGGGTCTTGGCATTTGTTACGAATACAAGCCCGGTTCATGGGGCAGTCAGTATTGGCCACGCATTCAGGGCGACAAGCAACGTAAGGATTGCCTCGGTATTCTGGAAGGCATTCACAAACAGCTTGTTCGTATTCCACTCGACATCTGGCATTAGAACCACATGGAGATGGATTGCATGGGTCGCGTTTTTCTGGTAGCGGAGGTGGCGTTGCTGTTGAAAAATTACCATATTAATACCAAATTTCAGTTTCAATACAAGATGATAGAGTAGACCAAGGCAGATCAAATGTTAGATAGATTTGTAGTAAGAGAGCAACAGTAACAGCTTACGTGGAATAGGTTGGCAAGAAGTGAACGGGTCACCAATATACCCAGTAATACACACACAATTTGGCACATGGTGAATAACATGGCACTCAGCATTATATCCGCATGACCCAGGACAAGGGTCTTGACATTTAAAGTTAATGCATGCCAAATTAGACGAGCATTCATGGTTCGCAACGCATTCTGGTCTACAGTTGGGAGGTGTGCCAATAAACGTTGGCAGACAAGTGCATGTATATTGACCGTTTGTCAAAGATTCACATTTAGCGTTTTGGCCGCATGGTGATGGTACACAAGGGTCTCTGGGTATGTCAACAGGTCTTGGTCGTTCTTCCGCTAAAGATGATAGAATTAATCACGGCTTGATTGTCTAAATAAATAACATTCTTACGAATTGGGTAACATCTAATAAATGGATCGCCAGTGTTCCTTAGAGGGCAACTACAGATTGGGTTGTGGTTGACAACTTGGCATTGTGCGTTGATTCCGCAAGTGCCCGGGCATGGATTAATACATCTTTGTGCCACACACGCTTCGTTCAAAGGACATTCTGAGCTTGTCACGCATTCTGGGCGACATGTTGGTGGCCCGCCAATATAGCCAGGTAAGCAAGAGCATATGGCTTGACCATTTATCTCTCTACATTGACTATTTGGTCCGCATGGACTTGGGTGGCATGGGTTGCTTGGCACTGGGACTAAAATATCGTCGGCATTAATTTAATTATTTGTTCACCGCATTGTTTCTTAAATTATCAAACTTACTCTCTATTTTACGACAAACATAGAATGGATCTCCAGAATAACCTGGTATACATGTGCACATTGGCACATGATTGATTACGGCACATTCCGCGTTTTGTCCGCAAGTACCTGGGCAAGGGTCTTTACATTTGTTACGTATGCAAGCAAGTGTTTGTGGGCAGTCATTATTCAGTACGCATTCAGGCCTGCATCCCCGATAAGGATCTCCCTGATATTCTGACAGACAAGTACAGATGCCATTACGACATTGTGCATTTGCCCCGCACGGGCTTGGGTTGCATGGGTCTACTACAACAGGGTCCGCTGGTGGTGGCGGAATTAGGTGGCAATTTGAAAATGGATCGCCAGTATAACCAGCTGGACAAGTACAAATTGGTACGTGGTTGAGGACATTGCATTGGGCGTTAGCTCCACAGGATCCTGGGCATGGATCTCTACACTTCTCTCTAATACATGCCAGGTTGCTTGAGCATTCTGGATTAATAGTACATTCGGGTCTGCAATTTGGTGGATTGCCAATGTAGCTTGGTAAGCAAGAACAAGAAGGAGAACCACCAATATCTCTACATTGCGAGTATGGACCACAAGGGGAAGGTATGCAAGGGTTGACAATAACTGGTTTCGGCGGGTCTTGTGGTGGCGCTATAATCAAACAAAAGGTTAGGTATCCGTTGTTTAACCTTAAAATATGAGTCTTACGTGGAATTGGATAGCATCTTGTAAATGGATCTCCTGTGTAACGAACGAGACAAGAACAGATTGGGCTGTGATTGATAACTTCGCATTTCGCATTCAATCCGCAAGTGCCTGGGCATGGGTCAATACATTTATATTTAACACATGCTCTGTTCAATGGACATTCAGAACTGACTGTGCATTCTGGTCTACAACCTGGTGGACTGCCAATGTATTCAGGCAAACAGGAGCAAATTGCTTGCCCATTTACATTCCTACACTGACTATTTGGCCCACAAGGTGATGGGTTGCACGGATCACTTAGATCGTGTTGAACCGCTACAAAATACATTCCTTGTTTTTTTTTGCTATTATACAGTAATCAATAACTTACGTTCTGGTGGTGGTAAATTGCAATATCTAAACGGATCTCCTGTATAACCAGGTAGACATGTACAAGATGGTAGATGATTGATAACATGACAATTGGCGTTTTGTCCACACGTGCCTGGGCATGGGTCCTTACACTTATTGTTTATGCAGGCTTTGTTTGATGGACAATCACTACTCAGTACGCATTCTGGTCTACATCCTTCATACGGATTTCCATAATAATCTGGTATACATATACATGAACCTGCGTTGATGTGTTCTTTACAAATTGCATTAGCTCCACACGGTGATGGGAAGCATGGGTTTATATGCTCAACAGGCCTTGGAGCTGGTACTAAAATTGTGTTACAATGTACCTGAGATATTCTGGGAAATTCAGTAAACTTACTTTCTGGCAACACGCATCTTCTAAACGGATCTCCGGTATAACCAGGGATACAAACGCATTGTGGACTATGACTCACTACTCTACACTCCGCATTTTGTCCGCAAGTGCCAGGGCATGGGTCTTTACATTTTTGATTAATACAAGCCAAATGGTTGGGACATTCTGGGTTACTGACACATTCTGGTCTGCAATTTGGTGGTGAACCAACGAAAGTTGGTAGACAGGAGCACGATGGTGCTTCGTTTATAACGCGGCATTCTGAATTTGGCCCACATGGTGAAGGTGAGCACAAATTGATAACCACAGGTTCTTCTTCTACAATATAATGGTTAGATATTCTATATATTTTATGAGTTTTGGGATTAAACTTACGAATTGGCAAACATCTAATAAACGGATCGCCAGTGAATTTATGCGGACAACTGCAAATCGGATTGTGGTTGACAACTTGGCAACGTGCAGAGAGCCCACAAGTGCCTGGGCAAGGGTCAATACACTTCTGATTAACGCAAGCTTTGTTGAGATCGCATTCTGAGCTGGTAACGCATTCCGGTCTACAAGTTGGTGGAGCACCAATATAACCAAGTACGCAGGTACACACAGCTTGACCATTATGATTGCGGCAGATACTATTTGGCCCGCAGGGACTTGGGTTGCAAGGGTCAGTTTCAACAGGTGCTAGAATAATAATATTTCATAGAGGAATGTTCATACTTGGTAAGTTATAAAGGTAATCTTACGTGGTATGGGCGAACAAAGAACGAAAGCATTTCCAGTGAAACCTGTTAGACAGGAACACATTGGAATATGGTTAACAACGTTGCAGTCTGCATTTTGGCCACAAGTACCCGGACATGGGTCCTTACACTTGTTCCTGATACAGGCTAGATTCCTGCTACAATCACTGTTAAGGACACATTCTGGTCTACATCCTCGATAAGGATCTCCTTGATATTCTGGTAAACAAGTACAAACGCCATCTCTACACTGGGCATTTGGACCACAAGGAGAAGGATTGCAAGGGTCAGTGGCAACAGGTTCCGGTGGTGGTGGTGGCTTGGGATAGCAATTTGTAAATGGATCGCCTGTGTAACCATCTGGGCACGTACAAATAGGCACGTGATTGATCACATTACATCTAGCATTAGCGCCGCAAGATCCAGGACATGGGTCCCTACACTTTTCTCTCATGCATGCTAAGTTACTTGAACATTCAGAATTGATGGTACATTCTGGCCTGCAATTTGGTGGACTGCCGATATAGTTTGCAAGACAAGAACATGAAGGAGAGCCTCCAATGTCTCTGCATTGCGAAAATGGACCACAAGGGGAGGGTAAACAAGGATTGACAATAACAGGTTTTGGTAGGTCTGATGGTGGAGCTAAAATGAAGTTAATTAATGTTGAATTCTTCATAAGATTTGAAAATATCTTACGTGGTATTGGGTAACAACGCGTGAATGGATCTCCAGTGTACCCAGATTGACATGAGCAGATTGGACTATGGTTCAACACTTCACATCTGGCATTCAAGCCGCAAGTTCCAGGGCATGGGTCAACACATTTACGATTAAGACAAGCCTTGTTCAAGGGGCATTCTGAGCTAACTGTACATTCTGGTCTGCAAGCCGGTGGGTTGCCAATAAATTCTGGCAAGCAGGAACAAACTGCCTGACCATTTAATTCACGGCATTGTGAGTTAGGCCCACAAGGTGATGGTTGGCAAGGGTTAACAGGGTCTTGTTGAACAGCTAAAATATTAAAATATAACAGCGTCTTCTTTATAACGTTCCAGGATGTCTTACGTTCTGGTGGTGGAAGATTGCAATATCTGAATGGGTCCCCGGTGTAACCAGGACGGCAGACGCAAGATGGCAAATGATTAATTACTTGACAATCAGCATTTTGTCCGCATGTGCCAGGACATGGGTCTTTGCACTTGTTATTGATACACGCCTTATTCGATGGACAATCAGAGTTCAAGGTACACTCCGGTCTACATCCTTCATAAGGATTACCAATGAACTCAGGCAAGCAAGTACAGGATCCGGCATTGTTACGTTCCTGGCAAACTGCGTTTGTGCCGCATGGCGATGGGAAGCAAGGATTGATATGTTCTAGCGGCTTTGGAGTTTCGATAACATCACATCTTGTGAATGGATTGCCAAAGTATCCTTGAATACAGACACAGTTTGGAGTATGACTGACGACTCTGCATTCAGCATTCTGTCCGCATGTGCCAGGGCATGGGTCTTTACATTTGTTGTTGATACAAGCTAAATGGTTTGCACATTCGATATTACTGACACATTCAGGGCGACAGTTTGGTGGATTGCCAACATAATTTGGAAGACAAGAGCACGACGGTGAGTCATTAATAACTCTGCACTGTGCGTTTGGTCCACAAGGCGATGGCTGGCATGGATCTTTAATAACAACGGGTTCCTCTTCTAAAGAAAGTAAAGTAAAATTAAACTTTTTTCTAATTTAGTTTCATTAGTAAACGTACGGATTATCAGACATCTAATGAATGGATCTCCAGTGTATCTTGCGGGACAACTACAAATAGGATTATGGTTAACCACTTGACAAGTAGCCCCAATTCCGCATGTTCCTGGACAAGGATCAATACATTTCTGATTCACACAGGCTTGGTTTAAGGCGCATTCAGAACTTGTAACACATTCTGGCCTGCAGGTTGGTGGGCTGCCAATGTATCCCTGTACGCAAGAGCAAACCGCTTGACCGTTAATTTCTCTACATTGACTGTTTGGTCCACAAGGTGATGGGTGACATGGGTTGACCTTTACAGGTTCCTCGATCTTATGGCAGATAACAAACGCGTTTCCAGTGTATCTAGGAATGCACGAACACATTGGAATATGGTTGACAACATTACATTCCGCATTCTGCCCACATGTACCAGGGCATGGGTCTTTACACTTGCTACGGATACATGCGAGGTTGCGAGGACAATCGTTATTCAAGACACATTCTGGCCTGCAACCCCTATAAGGATCTCCTTGATATTCTGGCAGACAAGTGCAGATGCCATCCCTGCATTGAGCATTAGCTCCGCAAGGAGATGGATTGCATGGGTCTGTAACAACAGGTTCCTGTTGTGGTGGCGGAATCGGTCGACAACTGGTAAATGGATCGCCAGTATAACCTTGCGAGCATGTACAAATTGGAGTGTGATTGATCACATTACACACTGCGTTCTGTCCGCAAGATCCTGGGCATGGATCTCTGCACTTTTCTTTAATACAAGCAAGGTTGCTCGAACATTCTGGATTGATCGTACATTCTGGCCTGCAGTTTGGTGGACTTCCAATATAGTTGGGTAGGCAAGAACATGAAGGCGAACCTCCAATATCTCTACATTGAGAATTAGGTCCACATGGAGATGGCACGCAAGGGTTTACTATTACTGGTGCTGGTAGGTCTTGCACAGGTGCTAAAATTGAGCCGAGTTAAACTACCTGAACCTACTTCTCATTCGAAATAGCTTACGTGGAATTGGATAACATCTTGTAAATGGATCACCGGTATATCCAGATGTACATGAGCAAATTGGACTATGATTTATAGCACTACATTTGGCATTAAGACCACACACGCCTGGGCATGGGTCTACACATTTTTGGTTTATACAAGCCTTGTCTTGAGCACATTCAGAACTGACTGTACATTCGGGCCTACAAGATGGCGGACTGCCGATAAATTCGGGCAAACATGAGCAAACTGCTTGCTCGTTAATTTCACGGCATTGACTGTTTGGCCCACATGGAGATGGGTTACATGGGTTGACTGGAGTATGTTGAACCGCTATAAATATTTTACTCAGATCAGTGTTTAAAGAAAAATAAGTAAACTTACGTTCAGGTGGAATAACATTGCAATATCTGAATGGATCGCCAGTGTAACCAGGGTTGCAGTTACACGATGGTAGATGGTTAATAACCTGGCAATTAGCATTTTGGCCGCATGTGCCAGGACAAG
Source organism: Ecitodaemon sp. MM-2014 (assembly GCA_030557295.1). Lineage (NCBI taxonomy): Eukaryota > Metazoa > Arthropoda > Insecta > Coleoptera > Staphylinidae > Ecitodaemon > Ecitodaemon sp. MM-2014. The sequence goes on from JARRAA010030820.1 coordinate 4,399,001, forward strand.
GGTCCTTACACTTGTTGTTAATGCATGCCTTATTTGATGGACAATCAGAATTCAAAGTACATTCCGGTCTGCAACCTTCATAAGGATTGCCAATGTACTCCGGAAGACAGGTACAAGCGCCAGCGCCATTGTGTTCCCTACATTGAGCATTAGCCCCACATGGGGATGGCACACAAGGGGTGGCAGGCTCCTGCAAAACTGGTACTTCGACCTTCATATGGCACTGAATGAATGGATTTCCTTCGTATCCAACGATACACACGCAGTTAGGGGTGTGGCTGACCACGCGACATTCGGCGTTGTGTCCACAAGTACCAGGACATGGGTCTTTGCACTTTTGATTTATACAGGCTAAATGACTAGAGCACTCACTATTACTAACACATTCTGGTCTACAGTTTGGAGGACTACTGATAAATCCAGGCAAGCATGAGCAAGATGGACTATCGCTGATTACTTTGCATTGTGCGTTAGGGCCACATGGTGTTGGTTGGCATGGGTTCACCACCACAACTGGTTCTTCTTCTATAGAAAAATTGTAGATATTAGATATTGGGCTAAAATTATTGAACTTTTTGATCTTACGTATTGGGAGGCATCTAATGAATGGATCACCAGTATGCCTAGGCATACAACTGCAAATTGGATTATGATTAACCACTTGACAAAGCGCATTAATGCCACAGGTGCCTGGGCATGGATCAATACACTTTTGGTTAACGCAGGCTTGATTTAGTGAACATTCTGAGCTAGTAACACATTCTGGTCTACAAGTTGGTGGGCTTCCAATGTAACCAGGTACACATGAGCAAACAGCTTGGCCATTAATCTCTCTACATTGACTGTTTGGACCGCAGGGGCTTGGGTTGCATGGGTTTGTCTTAACGGGTGCTAAAAACAATTTATCAGTACTGGTTTGGTATTGATTTGATCTTAAGTTTCATACGTGGTACTGGTGTACACAGAACAAAGGCATTTCCGGTGTATCCTTGAATGCATGAACACATTGGTATATGGTTGACTACACTGCATTCTGCATTTTGTCCGCAGGTACCAGGACATGGGTCTTTACATTTGTTCCTAATACAAGCTTGATTTCTGTTACAATCGCTATTTAGGACACATTCTGGCCTGCATCCCCGATAAGGATCTCCTTGGTACTCTGGTAAACAGGTACAAATACCATCGCGACATTGAGCATTAGGCCCACATGGTGACGGATTGCATGGATCAGTTGCAACTGGTTCTGGTGGTGGTGGAGGTTTGGGGTAACAATTAGTAAATGGATCTCCAGTGTATCCATCTGGACAGACACAGTTTGGAGTGTGGTTTATCACATTACATTGAGCATTAGCTCCACAGGAACCAGGACAAGGATCTCTACACTTCTCTCTTATACAAGCCAAGTTGCTAGAACATTCAGCATTGATGGTACATTCGGGTCTGCAATTTGGCGGACTTCCAATATAGTTAGGCAAACAAGAACAAGATGGTGAACCACCAATGTCTCTACACTGTGAGAACGGCCCACAAGGAGACGGTACGCAGGGGTTTACAATAACTGGTGCGGGTGAGTCTTGCACAGGCGCTAAAATTCAAATTAATTTCACTACAAATTCCATTCCCGATTAATTATGATCTTACGTGGAATTGGGTAACATCTAGTGAACGGATCTCCAGTATAACCAGATTGGCAAGAGCATATTGGGTTATGATTAATCACCTCACATCTTGCATTAAGGCCACAAGTACCTGGACATGGGTCTTTACATTTTTGATTGATACATGCTCTATTCAATTGACACTCTGAGCTAACAGTGCATTCTGGTCTACAACTTGGTGGACTGCCTGTATACTCAGGTAAGCATGAGCACACAGCTTGACCATTCACTTCTCTACACTGACTGTTAGGCCCACATGGAGATGGTTGGCAAGGGTTAACAGGGTCTTGTTGAACAGCTACAATTGTGATTAATATAAAATCGGTCAAGAGAAATAAATATTAAGCTTACGTTCTGGTGGTGGCAAATTGCAATATCTAAACGGATCTCCGGTATAGCCTGGTCTACATATACATGATGGTAAGTGGTTGATAACTTGACAGTCGGCATTTTGACCACAAGTTCCAGGACATGGATCTTTGCACTTATTGTTAATGCATGCCTTGTTTGATGGACAATCGCTATTCAATACACATTCTGGTCTGCAACCTTCGTAGGGATTGCCAATATATTCTGGCAGACAGGTACATGAACCCGCATTATTTTGTTCCTTGCAGATGGCATTAGCACCGCAAGGTGATGGAATACAGGGCGTTGGTCGCTCTTGAACAACTGGACGAATGGGCAAACATTGTCTAAACGGATCTCCTTCATAACCAGAAACACAAACACAGTTGGGCGTGTGGCTGATAACTCTACATTCGGCATTAGAACCGCAAGTGCCTGGACAAGGATCTTTGCACTTCTGATTGATACAAGCCAAGTGACTTGAACACTCGGAATTACTGACGCATTCTGGGCGACAATTTGGAGGTGTTCCTACAAATTCGGGTAAGCATGAGCAAGATGGCGAGTCACCTACAGGTTTGCATTGAGCATTTGATCCGCATGGTGATGGTTGACATGGGTTGGTTGGAACAACAACCGGCTCTTCTTCTACAATTTGAAAAAGTTAGTTGATTGCTAAAAAGAGGCTTAGAAAAACCTACGGATTTGAATACATCTGACAAACGGATCGCCGGTGTATCTAGATGGACAACTGCAAATCGGGTTATGATTTACTACTTGGCAATGGGCACCAAAGCCGCATGTGCCTGGGCAGGGATCAATACACTTCTGATTAACACAAGCTTGGGTCAAAGCACATTCTGAACTTGTGACGCATTCTGGTCTACATGTTGGGGGTGCTCCTATATATCCAGGTACACAAGAACATACCGCTTGACCATTAATCTCTCTACATTGACTATTTGGTCCACATGGACTTGGGTTGCAAGGGTTGGTTTTAACGGGTGCTAAAAGAAATGTAAAATTAACTCGATGAAATAGGGCGTAATAGAAAATTGAATTACGTGGTATACGAGTGCACAAAATGAAGGCATTTCCTGTATGGTCTGGGAGGCACGAACACATTGGAATGTGATTAACTACATTACATTCGGCATTCTGACCGCAAGTTCCTGGGCATGGATCCTTACACTTGTTTCTGATACAAGCCAAATCCCTATTACAGTCACTGTTCAAGACACATTCCGGTCTACATCCTCTATAAGGATCACCATGATATTCGGGCAAACAAGTGCAGACTCCATCTCTACATTGGGCATTGGGCCCACATGGCGATGGATTACATGGGTCTGTGGCGACAGGCTCCGGTGGTGGTGGCGGTTTTGGATAACAATTTGTAAACGGATCACCAATGTATCCATCTGGGCATGTGCAGATTGGTGTATGGTTAATCACACTGCAACGAGCGCCAGCTCCGCATGAACCAGGGCACGGGTCTATACATCTTTCTCTTATACAAGCCAAGTTACTTGAACATTCCGGATTAATAACACATTCAGGTCTGCAATTTGGCGGGCTGCCAATGTAGTTAGCTAAACAAGAACAAGATGGGGAACCTCCAATATCCCTGCATCGTGAGAATGGCCCACATGGAGATGGTACGCAAGGGTTCACGTAAACATCGTGAACAGGTTCAGGTGGTGGCGCTATAAAAATGGTAAATATAGAACCTGGAATTGCTTTCAATGTAGAAGTCTTACGTGGAATTGGATAGCATCTCGTAAATGGATCTCCAGTATGACCCGGATTACATGAGCAAATTGGGCTATGATTGATAACATTGCACTTAGCATTCAAGCCACAAGTTCCAGGGCAAGGGTCAATACATTTTTGATTAACGCAGGCCTTGTTTTGGGCACATTCTGAGCTAACTGTGCATTCTGGCCGGCAACCAGGTGGGCTGCCAATATATTCGGGTAAGCAGGAGCATACCGCCTGACCATTCACTTCACGGCATTGGCTGTTTGGCCCACATGGTGAAGGATTGCATGGGTTAACTGGCTCTTGTTGGACAGCTACAAATTTACAATTACCAACTGGGTAGCAAGGTGCTATAACAATGGGCTTACGTTCTGGTGGTGGCACATTACAATATCTGAAAGGATCTCCAGTGAAACCAGGTCGGCACGTACAAGAGGGCAAATGATTGATAACTTGACAATCTGCGTTTTGTCCGCATGTACCAGGGCAAGGATCCTTGCACTTGCTATTAATGCACGCTTTGTTCGATGGGCAATCTGTGTTTAGGATACATTCTGGTCTACAACCTTCGTAGGGGTTGCCAATATATTCAGGTAGGCATCTACATGAGCCCGCTCCATTTTGTTCTTTGCAAATAGCATTCGCTCCGCAAGGGGATGGCGAGCAAGGGTTTCTAATTTCTTCAGCTTGAACTAATAAGATGTATGTATTACTATTTATACCAAACCTTGGGGGATTAGTGCCTATCCATTAGTTAAATAATTTATATTAATTCCTTTCCTAACCACATCCTACTTCTATTATTAATTGGTCATTTATTATAAACCAACCGCTTAAATTATATCTTTTGGGGGTTCAGGGTTTGTGGAGTTCAACAAAGCAATCAGTTTAGACTTACTTGGTGGCAATGTGCACGCTGTAAATGGATTACCGATGTAACCACTCTGACAAACACAATTTGGCGTGTGACTAACAACTTTGCAGTCGGCGTTCTGACCACAGATACCTGGACAAGGGTCTTTGCACTTTTGATTAATGCAAGCCAAGTGACTCGCGCATTCAGCATTGCTAACACATTCTGGGCGACAATTTGGTGGACTTCCGATAAAGGTGGGCAGACACGAGCATGAAGGAGAGTCGTTAATGTTTCTACACTCGGCATTCGGACCACATGGTGATGGTATACACGGGTTTGTTGGTATAACGACAGGGTCTTCTTCTAAAATATTTATATGTAAATTTAAAACTAAATTCATGAACTCTGTTTGCAAAGTATTACGTTTGACAATGCATCGTGTAAATGGATCGCCAGTATAACCAGGAGAACAAGAACAAATTGGATTGTGATTGATCACTTGACAATTGGCATTGATGCCACAAGTGCCAGGGCATGGATTGATACATTTCTGATTAATGCACGCTTCGTTTAATTGACATTCCTGACTTGTTACGCATTCTGGTCTACAAGTTGGAGGAGCTCCAATATAGCCAGGCACGCAAGAGCAAACAGCTTGACCATTTATTTCTCTGCATTGACTGTTTGGTCCGCATGGACTTGGATTGCAAGGGTTGGTCTTAACAGGTGCTGCAAGAAAATTAATTTTATCATCAAATATTAATAAGTTTCCTATTTTCTTACGTGGAATTGGAGAGCACTGAATAAACGCATTTCCACTGTAACCTGGGAGGCAGGTGCACATTGGAATATGATTGATTACAGAACATTCCGCATTGGTACCACAGGTACCTGGACAAGGGTCTTTGCACTTGTTCCTGATACAAGCAAGATTCCTGTTACAATCACTGTTCAAAACACACTCTGGCCTACATCCTCTATAAGGATCCCCTTGATATTCGGGCAAACAGGTACAAATACCATCTCTGCATTGGGCATTTGCTCCACATGGAGATGGATTGCATGGGTCAGTTAGAACAGGTTCCTGTTGTGGTGGTGGAGCGGGGCGACAACTAGTAAATGGATCACCAATATAACCTTGAATACAGGTGCAAATTGGAATATGGTTGACTACATTGCACACTGCGTTCGATCCGCATGATCCAGGACATGGATCGCGGCACTTTTGGTTTATGCAAGCAAGATTGCTAGAACATTCCGAGTTGATGGTGCACTCAGGCCTACAGTTAGGTGGATTGCCAATATAAGTAGCTAAACAAGAACAAGACGGTGAACCACCGATATCTCTGCATTGAGAATTTGGCCCGCATGGAGATGGCAGGCATGGATTCACTATAACGGGTGTCGGTGGAATGTGTTGCGGAGCTAAAAGGCAATGTTGCATTGATTTTGTTTTGTAATATTGGGTGCGAGAATGTCTTACGTGGTATGTGATAGCAGCGTGTAAATGGATCTCCAGTGAAACCATTCTGGCAAGAGCAAATCGGGCTGTGGTTGATAACTTGACATTGTGCATTTACACCGCAAGTTCCTGGACACGGGTCAATACATTTTCTATTGACACACGCTTTAGTTAACGCGCATTCAGAGCTAACAGTGCATTCTGGCCTACAAGATGGCGGACTTCCAATAAACTCAGGCAGGCATGAGCATACAGCTTGGCCATTTACTTCCCTACATTGACTATTAGGTCCACATGGAGATGGTTGGCAAGGGTTAACAGGGTCTTGTTGCACAGCTAAAAACAGATTTGGTATTTGATACCTACATCTGTTAGAAAAACCCATAAACTTACGTTCTGGCGGCGACAGAGAACAATAGGCGAATGGATCACCAGTATAACCGGGTAGACATGTACAAGATGGCAAGTGGTTCTTAACATAACACTCGGCATTCTGGCCACAAGTTCCAGGACACGGATCTTTGCACTTGTTAGCAATACAAGCCTTATTTGATGGACAATCAGAATTCAAGGTACATTCAGGTCTGCAACCTTCGTAAGGATTGCCTAAGTAGTCAGGCAAACATGTGCATGATCCAGCACCGTTCTGTTCCTTACAAATGGCATTGGTCCCACAAGGAGATGGTACACAAGGGGTTCTATGCTCGACAGGTTTAGCTAAAGAAGAAGTGTATAAGTTCAATTTAGTTAGTTCCTTTTTATCAATTTGTTGACTTACGTTGGTCGTAAAGACACTGTCTAAATGGATCGCCAACATAACCAGGTAAACAAACACAGTTTGGCGTATGACTAACAACACGACATTCTGCATTCTGTCCGCAAGTACCTGGGCATGGGTCTTTACACTTCTGATTAATGCAAGCTAAGTGATTTGAACATTCTGAATTGCTGGTACACTCTGGTCTACAGTTTGGAGGAGATCCTATGAATTCAGGCAAACATGAACAAGATGGTGAATCGCCAACCGCTCTGCAAATACTGTTATGCCCACATGGAGATGGGTTGCATGGGTCGACAGGTTCTTGCTGAACAGGTTCAACAGCTAAAAGAGGATTTGTCATTTTCTATGCTTCCCAGACCTTAAATTGTAACTTACGAATAGGGTAACAACGAACAAATGGATCACCAGTTTCTCTCGCTGGACAACTACAAATTGGATTGTGATTGACCACTTGACAAATTGCTCCAATTCCACAAGTTCCTGGACATGGGTCAATACATTTTTGGTTAACACAGGCTTGGTTAAGAGAACATTCTGAACTTGTAACACACTCTGGTCTGCAAGTTGGTGGACTTCCAATGAAGCCAGGTACGCAGGAACACACGGCCTGTTCGTTAATTTCCCTACATTGACTATTCGGTCCACATGGGCTTGGATGACATGGATTCGTTTTGATCGCTATTGGTATGCGATTACAAATAACAAAAGCATTTCCAGTGAATCCTGACAAGCAGGAACACATTGGAATATGATTGACGACGTTGCACTCTGCGTTCTGACCACAGGTGCCGGGGCATGGGTCTTTACACTTGTTTCTGATACAAGCTTGATTCCTATTGCAGTCACTGTTCAAGACACATTCAGGTCTACAACCTCGATACGGATCTCCTTGATATTCAGGCAAGCATGTGCAAATGCCATCTCTACATTGGGCATTAGGTCCACAAGGTGATGGATTGCATGGATCAGTTGCAACAGGTTCTTGCAGTGGTGGTGGTTTTGGATAACAATTTGTAAATGGATCTCCAGTGTATCCCTCAGGACAGGTACATATTGGAGTGTGATTTATAACATTGCATTGAGCATTTGCTCCGCAAGAACCTGGGCATGGATCCCTACATTTTTCCCTGATACACGCAAGATTGCTTGAGCATTCTGGGTTGATAGAACATTCAGGTCTACAATTTGGTGGGCTGCCAATATAATTTGTCAAACAGGAACATGAAGGTGAACCTCCAAAGTCTCTGCACTGTGAATTTGGACCGCATGGTGATGGCACACATGGGTTTACTGGCGTGTGCTGAACTGGTACCGGTGGAGGTGCTACAAGTTGATTTTGTAAAGAGACAATTCTAAAACATTTATATTAGGCTTACGTGGTATTGGGAAGCATCTTGTAAACGGATCGCCAGTATATCCAGACTGGCATGCGCAAATTGGGCTGTGGTTTAATACATGACACTGTGCGTTCAAGCCACAAGTGCCTGGACATGGATCAACACATTTCTGATTAACGCAAGCCTTGTTCTGGGCACATTCGGAACTAACTGTGCATTCTGGTCGACAACCAGGTGGACTACCAATATATTCTGGTAGACACGAACAAACAGCTTGGCCATTTACTTCACGACATTGACTATTTGGACCACATGGTGATGGGTGGCAGGGATTAACTGGCTCAGCTTGAACCGCTACAATATTATCTTTCAATAAAACTATAAAAATATGATGCTGCGATCACTCACGTTCTGGCGGTGGTAAATTGCAATATCTAAATGGATCTCCAGTATATCCAGGGATGCACGTACATGAGGGTAAGTGATTGATAACGGTACATTCGGCATTCTGTCCGCAGGTACCTGGACATGGGTCCTTACATTTGTTGTTAATGCAAGCTTTATTCGATGGACAATCAGTGTTTAATGTACATTCGGGCCTGCATCCTTCGTAAGGATTGCCAATGTAATCACTAATGCAAGAGCAAGCTCCTGCTCTGTTTTGTTCCCTACAGACAGCATTTACGCCGCATGGTGACGGATGACAGGGGTTTACTACCTCAGTGACCACAGGTGCTAAAATTGAGAGATAAAAATATTAAGGTATTTAGGGGATTCCTTAACGAACTGAAAAATCTTACTAGGTGGAAGGTTGCATCTGATAAATGGATCTCCAACATAGCCTGGTATACAGACGCAGTTCGGGGTGTGACTTAATGTCCTACATTCAGCATTCTGACCACAGACTCCTGGGCATGGATCCTTACATTTTTGATTGATACAAGCCAAATGGCTTGAACATTCTGAATTACTGACGCATTCTGGTCGGCAATTAGGTGGAGTACCAATATAGTTCGGAAGACAAGAACAAGAAGCTTGGTCATTTATATTGCGACATTGAGCATTTGGTCCACAGGGTGATGGGTTGCACGGGTTTACAATTTCTACTGGTGCTTGTTCTAAAATATTGGATATCAGACTAAATTCTATATAAATTGTTAGATAATTCTTACGAATTTGAAGGCAACGAATGAATGGATCACCAGACAAACCAGATGGGCAAGTACAAATTGGATTATGGTTAACAACTTGACAGACTGCTTGTATGCCACATGTTCCTGGACAAGGATCAATACATTTTTGATTGACACAAGCTTGGTTCAAAGGACATTCGGAACTAGTCACACATTCAGGTCTGCAAGTCGGTGGTGCCCCAATATAACCAGGTACGCAGGAACATACTGCCTGGCCATTAATCTCCCTACATTGACTATTAGGTCCACATGGACTTGGGTGGCATGGGTTTGTTTTGATCGCTGGTGGTATGCGATTACAAAGAATAAACGCATTGCCAGTGAAACCAGGTAGACAGGAGCACATTGGAATGTGATTGACGACATTGCACTCTGCGTTCTGGCCACAAGTACCAGGGCAAGGATCTTTGCATTTATTCCTGATGCAAGCTTGGTTCCTATTACAGTCACTGTTCAAGACACATTCAGGTCTGCATCCTCTATATGGATCTCCTTGGTATTCTGGCAAACACGTACAAACACCATCTCTGCACTGGGCATTCGGTCCACATGGGGAAGGATTACATGGGTCAGTAGCTACTGGTTCTGGTGGTGGTGGTGGTTTCAATCGGCAGCTTAAGAATGGATCACCAATGTACCCCTCAAAGCATGTGCATATTGGGGTATGATTAATGACACTGCATTTGGCATTGGTACCACATGAACCAGGACAAGGGTCTGTACACTTTTCTCTTATACAAGCTAAGTTACTAGAGCATTCTGAGTTGATGGTACATTCAGGTCTGCAATTTGGCGGGCTTCCTATATAGTTTGGTAAGCATGAACAAGATGGCGAACCACCCCTATCTCTACATTCAGAGAATGGGCCACATGGTGACGGCAGACAAGGATTTACATACACAGGGTCTTGTTTTGGTGGTTGTGGTGCTAAAATAAATTCATTTAAGGTTTTATCTAACAAGCTGTGAGAACAGCTCTTACGTGGTATGGGGTAACATCTTGTGAATGGATCTCCAGTGTGACTTGCCTTACAAGTACAAATTGGACTGTGATTGATAACTTGGCACTGCGCGTTAAGGCCACAAGTACCAGGGCAGGGATCAACGCACTTTTGATTTTTGCATGCCTGGGTCAAAATACATTCTGAGCTTGTGACACACTCAGGTCGGCACGCAGGTGGGCTACCTATAAATGTGGGTAGGCAGGAACAAACAGCTTGTTCGTTAATTTCACGGCACTGACTATTAGGTCCACATGGAGAAGGCTGGCACGGGTTAACCGGTAGTCTTATAGCTATAATAAGGTTGGCAATCAGATACAAAATCTATATGAAAACAGGAACACAATGGTCTTACGTTCATCTGCTGGTGGGAGATTGCAGTAACTGAATGGGTTGCCTGTATAGCCAGGATCGCAGTTACAAGTGGGCAAGTGATTTATAACTCGGCAGCTCGCATGCTGTCCGCAAACGCCCGGGCAGGGGTCTTTGCATTTATTATTCATGCAGGCTTGGTGTGATGGGCAGTCGCTGTTGTGGATGCATTCAGGTCTACATCCTTCGTAAGGGTTACCAATGTGATCGGGGATACAACTGCAAGCGCCGGCATTATTGCGCACTTTGCAAATTGCGTTGATTCCACACGGACTCGGTTGGCACGGGTCTAAAAATTCTACGGGCGCACTTTGGACTGAAACGGGACAACATTTCCACCAATTATCAAACTGTTTTGCTTTGTTGGAGGCTTTGCTTGCGGCTGGGGCTAGTGGCGCTTTTTGGCGTTAGGGTTGTTTGGCGTGTGTGGGCATGGGCTTTGGCGGGCGATACTGTTAAGCGCTGTTTAATGTATTATGTCGTAGCATAATTGACGTTACCGCATGATTTTTGGCCAAAGCATTATTCGTTTTTGTTTGCGTTGGGAGGGCTATAACGCAGGGGGGCTTAATTCTAACGCTGTTACCGTATGTAAATGACCTACTTTTATTCAGTTTTTCAGAAAGAAGCAGTTTGAAGCAAGAAGCAATTGGAAATAAAGAAAATAATGCAGAAATAATTATTTGCGTATTTGTCCAAACATATTATTTCAACATTACACCCCGAAATTATGAAAAGTCCTTCACCAATTAACGATAAGCAGAGTATATTGAAATTAACTTTAAATTGGAAAATTTAATCAGTTGTTATTCATTTGTTTTATCTGCTTAACGTTTGCATGCCATTTGTAGTTTAAAGCACTCACCAGGAATACTGCAACCAGTAAATGGATCACCAGTATAACCACCAATACAGGTACAAACTGGATTATGGTTGATCACTTTGCACACAGCGTTAGCACCGCACGAACCAGGACACGGATCACTGCACTTTTGTCGAATGCAAGCTAGCGAGCTCGAGCATTCTGGATTGATAGTACACTCAGGGCGGCAGTTAGGTGGCGCGCCGATAAAGTTCGGAAGACACGAGCAAGCGGGGCTTTCCCCTCGGACTTGGCACACTGAGTTAGCACCGCACGGCGATGGCACACACGGATTACCAGCTGGTCTTGGTTCTTCTTGCACTAGTAGAACAGAAAATATTAGTACATAAAAATAAAGCAATTATAATAAATTTGCAGTACCTGGTATAGGATAGCATCTGGTAAATGGATCTCCGGTATTTCCACTGGTACAGCTACAAATCGGATTATGGTTGATCACTTGACACTTGGCGTTAACACCACATGTTCCTGGGCATGGATCAATACACTTATTGTTGAGACAGGCTTGAGTTAATGTGCATTCTGCACTAACGACGCATTCCGGTCTGCAAGCTGGCGGACTACCAATGTAACCACTTTGACAGGCACATACGGCAACGGAATTGATAACGTTGCAAATGCTGTTCGGACCACATGGCGAGGGGTTGCATGGCTGTTTGCGTTCGACAACAACAATTGGTCTACAGGATGTAAATGGATCACCTTCATAGCCTGATGGGCAGCTACAAGTCGGAATATGATTGACAACATCACAACGAGCGCCTTGTCCGCAGACTCCTGGACAAGGATCAATGCACTTATTGTTACTACAGGCTTTGTTTGGAGAACAATCCGCATTCATTGTACATTCTGGACGACAGCCACGGTCACTATATGGATCTCCGTTGTATTCTGGGAAGCATGTGCACAAACCAGCGTTGCATTGGGCATTAGGTCCACATGGAGATGTACTGCAGGGGTCATCGCGTACAATTGGTTGAGGTGGTTTCGGGTTACACTGAACAAATGGATCTCCGATGTAGTCATGGATGCACACGCAAATAGGAATATGATTTTGAATCCTGCAATCCGCATTAAAACCACAGGAACCTGGGCATGGATCCCTACACTTCTCTGTGATACAAGCCAGGTTTGATGGACAATCGGTGTTGACTACACATTCTGGTCTGCAGTTTGGTGGTGCTCCAATGTAGTTAGCCAGACAGGAACAAGATGGCTGATCACCGTTGGCTCTGCATATCGAATTAGTTCCACATGGCGATGGCACGCAAGGATCTCGCGCAGGTTCAGGTACGCGTGGTGGTGGCGGCGGTGGCGGAGCTTCATAGCAGCGAGTAAATGGATCTCCAGTGAGACCATGTGGGCAGCTGCAGATCGGATTGTGATTGATCACTTCGCAGCGAGCGCCAACGCCGCAAGTTCCACGACATGGATTGGCACACTTGAATTTATGGCACGCTTTGTCCTGAGGGCATTCCGAACTTACAACGCACTCGGGTTTGCAATTTGGTGGAGTTCCGATATATTCTGGCAAGCAAGAGCACACAGCATGGTCGTTGATGTTTCTACACTGGCTGTTTGGTCCACATGGGCTAGGACTGCACGGGTCTACCACTGGAACATCCCTGACTGGTGGTGGAGGTTCTGGGGTACATCCAGTAAATGGATTGCCAATATATCCAGCAATACAGTTACAAGTTGGTACGTGATTGATGACGTTACATTCAGCACTAGTTCCACAAACTCCTGGGCATGGATCTTGGCATTTGTTTCGGATACAAGCTTTGTTGGTAGGACAATCTGAGCTGAGTACACATTCTGGTCTACAGCCTTCATAAGGATTGCCTTGGTAATCTGGCAGACAGACGCAAGATCCAGCACCGTTGCGTTCTTTACAAACTGCGTTTGCTCCACATGGTGATGGTTCACATGGTTTAGGAATTTCTTGCTTCTGTACAATGCACTGAACGAATGGATTACCAGTAAAACCAGGAGAGCAGTAACAAGATACTGTATGACTGATAACTCGACACTCTGCATTCTGGCCACAACTACCTGGACAAGGATCGGCGCATTTGTTATTAATACAAGCTTGGTTGCTTGGACAATCTGGATTGATAACGCATTCTGGTCTACAATTTGGAGGGTTTCCAACATATCCCGCCACGCACGAACAAGATGGAGCATCATTAATATTTCTACAGATTGAATTTGGTCCACATGGCGATGGTAAACAAGGATCGTAATCTTCAACAGGTTCTGGTATCTTAGGCATGTCTCGGCAGCTTTGGAATGGATCACCAGTCTGTCCCTCTGGACAACTACATATTGGGCTGTGGTTGATTACTTCACACCTAGCACCAATACCGCAAGAACCTAGACAAGGATCGGTACATTTCTGATTGACACAAGCCTTCGTAAGTGGACATTCAGAGCTGACTATACATTCGGGTTTGCAGTTTGGTGGAGTTCCAAAGAATCCTTGCACGCAAGAGCAAACAGCATTGTCATTGACGTTCTTACATTGACTGTTCGGTCCACATGGTGATGGATAACAAGGATCGCGTTTGGGTTCTGGTCGTGGCGGTTCTTGCGGGCGGCAGTGAGTGAACGGATCGCCAGTGTAACCATCTTGGCATGAACATGTTGGAATATGATTGATAACATCGCAACGTGCGTTCTGTCCGCAGGTTCCAGGGCATGGGTCCTTACACTTATTTCTCAAGCAAGCCTTGTCTCGACTGCATTCATTATTCAAGACACATTCTGGTCTGCATGCTTCATAAGGATTTCCTTGGTATTCTGGTAAACAAGTGCATACACCATTGTTACATTGTGCATTTGGTCCGCATGGTGATGGATCGCATGGGTCTTCAGGCTTTCTTGGTGGAGCTATAACAAATCACTCTTTCGTTAGAGCGCTTATTGGGAGGCACATAAAAAACTTACCAGGTGGAATTGGTCTACATTGAGTAAATGGATCGCCAGTATAACCATCTTCGCAGGAACAAATAGGGACGTGATTAAGAACATGACATTTAGCGTTAGCTCCGCATGAGCCAAGGCAGGGATCTTTGCATTTGAGATTGATGCATGCTAACTGACTGCTGCACTCAGAATTTATAACACATTCCGGTCTGCAGTTAGGTGGTGCTCCTACATAGTCCGGTAAACAGGAACAAGACGGTGCACCATTGCGTATTTGGCATTTTGAGTTGGGTCCACATGGAGATGGTTGGCACGAAGGTGGTCTTTCGGTAGTTATAGGGTCCGCAACAATAACTAATACAAAGTTTGGTTAAAATGGGGTCGAACGTTTTAATAAGTGATTACTTACCATGAGGCGAGCATCTTGTAAATGGATCACCAGTGAAACCAGGTGGGCATGCGCATATTGGGTTGTGATTCTTGGCGTAACATTGGGCTCCGATGCCACAAGTGTTTGGACAAGGGTCGCTACACTTTTGTTGCAAACACGCTTTGTCCAATGGACATTCTGAGCTAACAACGCATTCTGGTCTACAATTTGGTGGAGCTCCAATGTAGTTAGGTAAACAGGAACAGACACTGTGGCCATTGACATTTCTACATTGACTATTCAAGCCACATGGTGATGGATTACATGGGTCCTCAGGTCTTCGAGTAACAATTTCTATTTCTTTGCATTGGAAGAACGGATCTCCGGTAAAACCAGGCAGGCAAATGCAAGTTGGGACGTGCTTGTTAACATGACATTCGGCTAATATACCACAAGTTCCAGGGCATGGATCAACGCATTTGAATGCAACGCAAGCCAATTGTGGACTACAATCATTACTTGTCTCACATTCTCTATGACAACCTCTAGATTTATCATATGGATCGCCAAGATAGTTAGGTGGGCAAATGCAAGCACCAGCGCCATTTTGTTCGCGACATTCTGCATTGGGTCCACATGGCGAGGGTGAACATGGAGTGGCGGGTGGAGTTCTTTCTGATGCTGAAATAAAATCACGTAAATTATAATCTAATATGCAGCAAACAAAAAAAACATCAAGAGGGTCAAGAAGAAATCTTACATGGTGGTGGTGGAGGTAGTTCACATGCAACCAGAGCATTTCCAACAAAACCAGGAAGACAAGAACAGACAGACTTATGGTTCACAACAGTACAGATAGCATTTTGTCCACAGAACCCAGAACAGGGATTTTTACATTTTTCGTTTCTACATGCAAGATTGTTGGGACATTCAGAGTCACTGGTACACTCCGGTCGACAATTAGGCGCTCTACCAATATAATTTGGCAGACACGAACAGGCCGCTTGGTCACCAATTACGCGACATTGCGAATTGGGGCCGCACGGTGAAGGGTCACACGGGTTTACAACAGCCTTTGGCGGTGGTACTAAAATAAACACATTATAATCTACTGAAACTAATCTGTCTTAGGCAAATCTTACATTCAATTAAGGCACAACTTATAAATGGATCGCCGGTGTAATTAGGCGGGCAACTACAAATAGGGTTGTGATTGATAACTTGACATTTAGCATTGTGGCCACAGGTGCCCGGACACGGATCAACGCATTTCTGATTTGAACACGCCTTGTTTTGTGGGCATTCTGAGCTAACCACACATTCGGGTTTGCACATCGGTGGTGCGCCAATATATCCAGTGTTACAAGAACATACAGCGTGACCATTTACTTCTTTACACACTGAGTATGGTCCACATGGGGAGGGCACACATGGGTTCTTAGGTTCCTCTGCCACTGAAGTAAAAAGTACAAGTAAAGTATAACATTTAAGATGCATGAAGAGTAGGTGAAACACTATAGCTTACAAACTACAATAGGAGAGCAAGAAGTTGAAGGATTTCCAGTATATCCCTGAATACAGCTACAGCTAGGTGCGTGGTTGAACACGTGACACTCTGCGTTAAGACCGCAGGTGCCAGGGCACGGATCCCTGCACTTCTGATTCACGCAAGCTTTGCTGCGATCGCAATCAGAGTTCGTAACACATTCCGGTCTGCATCCCGTGTATGGATCACCAAAGTACTCAGGCAAACATACACAAGATCCAGCGCCATTATGTTCCCTGCATTGGGCATTTGCCCCACAAGGTGTCGGATTGCAGGGATCACGAGGCGTTTCAACTGGCAACGGAGCTAAAAGAAACACATGCATAAATAGAAAGAACACAATAATTCGCAGCAATCTTACTAAGCGGTATTGGTCTGCAACCCGAGAACGGGTCTCCCGTATAACCATCCTCGCACATGCAAACAGGCGCATGTTTGATAACCCTACATGAAGTGAAAGCCCCGCAAGAACCCGGGCATGGATCCACGCACTTTTCATTTTGGCATGCAAGGTTCCCAGCGCATTCAGCGTTTATCGTACATTCTGGTCTACAATTGGGCGAGCGCCCGATAAAGTTCGGAAGGCAAGAACACGCGGCATGTTCACCCACCACTCTACACTGAGAGTTGGGTCCACATGGCGAAGGTATGCAAGGGTTACCGCTAGGCACAACCACTGGTCGTTCTAGAAAAAAATATTTGAAAATTTACAACGCTGCTCAGAAGGGGTTAGTAGAAGTAGAAGTCTTACTTTCTTCTTGAATGCAACGTACGAACGGATCGCCAACGTAACCAACAGCACAACTGCATATTGGATTGTGATTTATGACTTGGCATCTGGCACTGAGGCCACAAGTACCTGGACAAGGATCCACGCACTTGTTGTTCAGACATGCTTTGTCCTGAGCACATTCGGTACTGACAACACATTCTGGTCTACATGATGGAGGTGTGCCTATGTAACCTTTTAGGCAGGAGCAAACGGCATGGCTATCAACTACTCTACATTGACTGTAAGAGCCACATTGTGATGGCACACAAGGGTTTGATTTCGGTTCATCGTGAATTACTACAAAAAATCAATCAATGTACTTGTTACAGGGCGAGGTGAGAGACCTATTACCAGGTGGTGGTAAGTGGCAAGACGACAATGGGTTGCCAATGTAACCAGGTAAACAGTTACAAACTGGCGCATGATTAGATACTCGACATTCTGCATTCAGCCCACAAATTCCTGGACAAGGGTCTTTGCACTTGTTGTTAAGACAAGCTTGGTGTCTCGGACAGTCTGAGTTGGTTACACATTCCGGTCTACAGCTGGTGTACGGATCTCCAAAGTACTCATCAATACAAATACAAGAGCCAACTCCATTTCTTTCCCTACAGATAGCGTTAGCCCCACATGGGCTTGGATTACATGGGTCAGTAGGTGTTTCAACAGGTTGAACCACTAAAGAAGGACAAGCAATTAGTTGGTGAAATCTAAAGGAGTCACTGATATAATACCTGGGATAATATTACAACCAGCAAACGGATCTCCAGTGTACCCAATGGCACACATACAAACAGATCTATGGTTGATAACCTGACATTCAGCATTTGCACCACATGAACCTGGGCATGGATCTTGACATTTTTCATTAATGCAAGCCAAGTTGCTTGGACATTCAACACTAATTGTACATTCAGGCCTACAGCTAGGCGGTCGACCTACGTATCCAGTTTTACAAGAACAAGCAGGTGTGTTGCCAATTGCTCGGCAGATAGAATTTGGTCCACATGGTGATGGTAAACATGGATTTCTTGGCGGTTCAATTACAGGGCGTTCTAATAAATAAACATTTATAACTGACTGATAATTGACTTTGTAGCGAAAATGCTTACTTTCTTGTTGAAGACAACGAACAAATGGATCTCCTACAAAATCAGCCGGGCAACTGCAGATTGGGTTGTGATTTACCACATGACAACGTGCGTTAAGTCCACACGTTCCAGGACATGGATCAACGCATTTGGTATTGACGCAAGCTTTTTGTAAGGAGCAATCAGCGCTGATCATACATTCAGGTCTACACATTGGAGGGCTTCCTATATAGTTTGCTTGACACGAACAAACTGCATGGCCATTTAAGACTCTACAAGTACTGTATGGACCACATGGAGATGGTACGCACGGGTCGGATTTAGGTTCATCGTGAATAACGGGTGGAGGCAAGTGACAAGCAATGGCTGGGTTCCCACTGTATCCAGCAAAACAGAAACAGTTCGGGGCGTGGTTGTTAACCCTACATTCAGCGTTAATACCGCAGGTTCCTGGACATGGATCAGTACATTTCATATTAACACAGGCTTTATTATGAGGACAATCTGCGTTAATGACGCATTCTGGTTGGCAGGAAGTGTATGGATCTCCGAAATATTCAGGTAAACATGTGCAAGACCCAGCGCCGTTGCGCTCCTTACAAATAGCATTAGCTCCACAAGGAGATGGATTACAAGGGTTCCTCACTTCTTCAACAGGTTGAACTAAAATATCATGGTCAGAATCTGGCGAAATGTAAATTCTAGTTTAGTCTTACTTGGAATTGGTGAACAACCAACGAATGGATCTCCGGTGTAACCAATATGACAAGTACAAAGTGGAGCGTGTTTAACAACAACACAGTTAGTATTGACTCCACATGATCCAGGACATGGGTCCTTGCATTTTTCGCGTAAACAGGCTAAATTTCCAGGACATTCGGCATTGATTGTACATTCAGGTCTACAGTTAGGAGGTCTACCAATATAGTTTTCTAAACAAGAGCAAACGCCCTGGTCATTTAGGACCCTGCATTGAGAGTTGGGTCCACAAGGGGATGGCACGCAAGGGTTGCCAGCTGGCACGACAACAGGGGTTTCTAAAAGATTGGAAAGTGTAAGTATTGTGAATGGTTCTAGACTACAAGTTAGTGGTCTGATTAAAGAAATCTTACTTTGCTCCTGCAAACATCTGATAAACGGATCTCCAGTAAAACCAGGTGCGCAACTACAGATGGCATTATGGTTGACAACTTGGCAACGCGCGTTTAAGCCACACGTGCCTGGACATGGATCTTGACATTTGTTTTTAATGCAAGCCTTGTCCTGATTGCAATCTGCACTAATTGTGCACTCTGGGCGGCAACCAGGTGGTGTGCCAATGTAGTTTCTCTGACATGAGCATACAGCATGACCATTTATATTTCTACACACACTGTATGGCCCACACGGCGACGGAAGACATGGGTCGATAGGTTCATGCACAACTAAAGAAATCGACAGTTAGAGTACAAAAATAAACAATTCGAAGGAAGTAAATTACTCAGAGGCGGGGGTGGAATCGGTTGACAAGAAGTCGAAGGGTTTCCTGTGTATCCTTGCAAACAAGTGCAGACTGGGTTGTGATGTGCAACCCGACATTCGGCATTAAGTCCACATGTACCAATACATGGGTCTTTGCATTTGTTGTTGATGCAAGTGCGATCGAAAGAGCAATCAGAGTTCATGACACATTCAGGTCTGCAACCAGAATACGGGTCTCCGAAGTAATCAGGTAAACAAACACAAGATCCGGCGCCATTGCGCTCGTTACACGCGGCGTTAGCACCGCATGGTGATGGGTTGCATGGATGACGTGGTTCTTCCACGGGTTGTATAACTAAAAGACACAGCAATGTTGAAATCTAGATAGTCACAAGCAGGATAGTTAAAAGAGTAAGTGCCGATATCTAAGACTAGATTAGCAGACTCGGTTAGTCTACTTACTCAAGTGACATCCAGAAAATGGATCACCAAAGTAACCCGGATTGCAATAACAGATCGGGACGTGGTTGATACATTTGCATTCAGTATTGGAACCGCATGCTCCAGGGCATGGGTCAACGCAACGCTCGTTCACACAAGCTTTTGTCGCGGGACAGTCGGAATTAATGAGACATTGGGGTCTACAATGTGGTGGGCGTCCGTAATAATTGGGCAAACATGAACACACAGGGCGATCGTCAGCCACGCGACATTCCGCGTAAGGTCCGCATGGTGACGGGAGACAGGGGTCTCTATGTTCCACCACCACTGGTTCTAAAAGAAGGCGAAAACATGCATAAGCAAACAATCCCAATAACCTAGCGGAGACATGCTTACGGCTATCTATAACGCATTTGTTGAATGGGTCGCCAATATGACCAGGCGGGCAACTGCAAATTGGATTGTGTGCGACTACCTTACACAGAGCGTTGTATCCGCATGTGCCAATGCAGGGATCAACGCATTTCTGCGCCCTACACGCACGATTTAGCGAACACTCGGAATTAACGATACATTCGGGTTTGCAGTTTGGTGGAGCACCAAGATAACCAGCGTCGCAGGAACAAACTGGCCTATCGTGGTCAACTCTACAGATACTGTATGGTCCACAAGGCGATGGCAAGCATGGGTGCCTACGTGGTTTTTCAATCACCACTAGGTCAACTTGAACGCGACATTGAGTCAATGCATCGCCGACGAAACCGTTGACGCATGAACAGACGGGATTGTGATTGACAACGTGGCATTGGGCGTTGATGCCGCAACTGCCCGGACAAGGATCCCTACACTTTTTGGCCAAACAAGCTCGATTGGAGGGACAATCGCTGTTCATTAAGCACTCGGGTCTACATCCCACATAAGGGTCTCCGAAATAATCAGGCAAGCAATTGCACGAACCAGCACCGTTTTGTTCTTTGCAGACAGTGTTCGCTCCGCACGGTGACGGATTGCAGGGATCGATGGGCGTCTCTAATTGCACTATTTACAACATGAAGAAAATGAAAGTTTGAAATGCATGCAGAAAACATGAATACCCAACACATAAACACACAGAACAAAACACACAACACAGAAATATGGTTTAAAATCCTACCTGGTAGAAGATTGCAGCCGACGAACGGGTCACCTTCGTATTCTGGTAGACAGGCACAAAGAGGGCGATGATTCTGGACACTACACTGGGCATTAAAACCACAGGAACCCGCACAAGGATCTTTACACTTTTGATTGATACACGCTAGGTGAGATGGACAGTCTTGGTTGATGGCACATTCCGGGCGGCAGTTGGGTGGAGCACCAAACATGCCAAGTAAACATGAGCACACTGCCCTGCCATCCAGAACACGACACTCAGCGTTTGGTCCACATGGAGATGGCACGCATGGACTGACAGGTGCAACTGGTTTCACCTCTGTTATAACAAAAAAAAACTAATTGCAGACAAATATTTGTCAGAGCTTTGAAAATAATTTTACCTTTGACACATTGGACAAATGGATCTCCAACGTGGCGTGCTGGACAACTACAAATTGGGTTGTGGTTGATCACTTGGCAACGAGCGTTGATGCCACAGGTTCCAGGGCATGGATCCTTACACTTCTGGTTGATGCAAGCTTGATTTAAATTACACTCGGAACTAACAAGACATTCGGGTCTGCAGTTCGGTGGTGCACCATTGTAATTTGGACGACAGGAACAAACAGCATGCCCTTTGCTAATTCTGCAAATACTGTTGGGTCCGCACGGGCTTGGTTCGCATGGATTCGTTGGTGGTTTCTCATCGCGTCGACAGGACGTAAATGGATCGCCAATTAGGCCTCGCGCACAAGAGCAGACCGGTACATGATTCACGATACTACACTCTGCATTAATACCGCATAATCCCTGACAAGGATCTCTACAATGTTGAGCAAGACAAGCTAAATGACTAGGACAATCAGAATTTATCGTGCACTCCGGTCTGCAGCCACCCGCGTACGGGTTGCCAATGTATGGTGGAATACAGGTGCAACGAGCGGCGCCATTGTGAATAGAACATTGCGAATTATCTCCACAAGGAGATGGATTGCATGGATCAATTGGTTCTTGTACGATGATCGCTGAACAACCAATAAATGCATCTCCTTCGAAGCCTGGTTCACAAGTGCAGCCTGGTATGTGATTGATGACGTAGCACTTGGCATTATGCCCGCATTTTCCAATACATGGATCAACGCATTTTTCTTTAATGCAGGCCTTGTTTTGTGGGCATTCCGAACTGATTGTGCATTCTGGACGGCAGTATGGAGGATTTCCAATGTAGTTAGCAACGCAGGAACATACTGGGCGACTTTCTTTGACTTGGCAAATCGAGTTGGGTCCACATGGTGATGGTACACATGGATTTTTTGGCGTTTTAGGTTCTTCAATAACCGTTGGTTCATAGCAACTTACAAATGGATCACCATGCTGACCAGCTGGGCATGTGCAGATTGGATTGTGGTTAATAACTGCACATCTGGCATTTAGACCACAAGTTCCTGGACATGGATCCACACACTTCTGGTTCATACAAGCCTTGTTCTGGGGACATTCGGAACTAACAACACATTCTGGTTTACAAGCTGGTGGAGTGCCACGGTATGATGGTAAGCAAGAACAAACTGAAAAGCCTTGTGGCGAGACCAAGCATCTACTGAATGGTCCACATGGTGACGGATCACATGGGTGCACTGGAATTGGTAAGTTCTCTATCGGTGGCGTTGGGTGTTTGAATGGATAACATGATACAAATGGATCGCCGGTGTGTTCGATGGGACAGAAGCAAATTGGAATATGGTTGATGCATTCGCATTGAGCGCTCAGACCACAAGCACCTGCACATGGGTCCACGCATTTGTTGTTGATGCAAGCCTTGTTCATTCCACAATCAGAATTGATGACACATTCAGGTCTGCAGGCGATCCATGGATTGCCAAAGAAGCCAGGTTTACAAACGCAGGTCAAATCATCGTAATGTTGTTTACAGTCAGCATTAGATCCACATTGTACGTTTTCACACGTATCTGCACGTTCCTCTTTTTGCGGCGAGCAATGTTCGAATGGATTTCCGATAAAGCCATATGGACATCTACAGACTGGTGTGTGGGAAACCACTATACATGTGGCTCCAACTCCACAAGATCCTACGCATGGGTCGGCGCAAACTTCTCCCAAACATGCCCGGTTGAAAGGACAATCCGCGTTGGTGAGACATTCTGGTCTACATTGGGGATGGTACAAAGCATTTGGTCCTAAGCATGGATCACAAATAGCTACGTGTCCACCATAGTTATCGCAAGCGTAGTGTTGATCACATGGAGACGGGTAGCATGGCTTAGAGACATTGGACACTGGATAGACAATAGTTGCTGAAAATGCAAGTGGCATGTTAACAAAATTATTTAAACCGAAAGGTAATGAGCTTACGTTTTGGTATACATTGAATAAATGCATCTCCGGTAAATCCTTCTGGACAAAGGCATGTAGCAGTATGATATTGCACTTGACAAATTGCATTCACACCGCAAATAGCTCCAATTTGGCAAGGGTTGATGCAATGTCTGTTTAAACAAGATTTATCCTCGGGACAATCGGAGTTCAAGGTACATTCTGGTTTGCAACCAAATTGTGGATCTCCCAAGAAATCTGGTAAGCAGGAACATACCGCACGACCATTAAGTACTTGACAGATCGTGTTCAAACCACATGGGTTTGGCATACACGGATCGTGTGTTGACATTATTTCTGGGAGGGCGTAACATCTGATTATTGGATTTCCGGTGAGACCATGGTGGCAAGTACAAACTGGATGATGTTGCTCCACTCGACAATCGGCATTCACGCCACATGAGCCTGGGCACGGGTCCCTACATCTGTGACCGATACAAGCAGCAGATTCTGGGCAATCAGAATCTACTAAACATTCGAAACCATGACATCCCGCAGCCCCTGTAGGATCTCCTCCCATACCAATTGGGCACTGACAAACTGGATGATTGTTTTCACTAAGAACGCAGATGGCTCCTTTGCTGCATGGGTTAGGAATACATGGGTTGGTTGGTTGCAATTTACATCCAACGTAAGCATCCCCAATAAATCCAGTTTTACAATAACATTGCTCTTCGTTGTTGGAAACGTAGCAGTCAGCATTAGGACCGCAAGGTCCTGGTTGGCATAGGACTGGTGCTTGGACTGGTTCAGCACAACTTCTATATGGATTTCCAATGAGGCCATATGGACAGAAGCAAACCGGTTCGCGATATGGGTCACATTGTGCTCCATGTCCACAGGGGTTCGGTTCACATGGGTTTCTCTGTTCAACGCATCCTCGGATAGTATTAGGGCTTTCGAGGTACCCATGAAGACAAGTGCATTTGGCAAATCCGTTAGATAAGATGGTACATTGTGTGTTCGGTCCACAAGGTGATGGACTACATGGATTGGCGGGTAATGCACATGGTACAGTTGGTGGGGTTCCTTCATATTCAGGCAGACAGAAACAAACAGCCTGACCACCGACTAATCTACAGCCAGAATTTGGTCCGCATGGATTTGGCGTACACTCATCACCTTCCGGAATGCAATTCTTGAATGGATTGCCAGTGAGGCCTTTGGGACAGAAGCAAATTGGGTTTCCATTATCCAACTCACAGAAGGCATTTAATCCACATGGGTTTGGATCACATGGATTCGTTGGAGGGCTGCACCCAGTCAATGGATTTCCGGCATATCCTTCTGGACATTTACATTGTGGTCTGTGATTGATGACGTCACAAATGGCATTCGCACCGCATTTGCATGGTGAAGCGCATTGGGTATTGATGCAAGCCAAGTTGGTGGGACATTCGTTATCGCTACGACAGCCCTGGACCAAACTACAGAACACATAAGGGTTGCCAACATGTCCGGGCAAGCATTGGCAGTCGATACCGTGGTTTTTAGGAATACATTCGGCGTTATCGCCGCAGGAATCCTCGAAACATGGATTGATACATAGCCGGTTTAATCTATCGCATAGTTTATTAGGTGGGCAGTCTTCGTTGTATTGGCAAATTGGTTTATAATCGATTACTGCGGAAGAAAACAACAAGTTGAATGTACATTCAACAAGCTCAATGTGCTAATTTTAATCTTACCTGGAGTACATCCTACATAACCATTTCCTTGATATCCCTCGGCGCAACTGCAGTCCGTGCCGTGATTGGTATTTATGCAAATTGCGTTCTGCGCGCACGGATCATGAAGATCGCACGGTCGTTTGCAGGCGCCGTTCACGCAAGCCTCCGTAATCGGGCAGTGTTCATTGGAAGTGCAACCAACTAATAGTTCGTGCAGAGAAAGAGATAGATTTTTATACAGAAACAATAAATTGCAAATAAAATATCATGCTGCATCAGAACGTTGTATATACAGAGACATATATACAATGTATACAATGTAACAGACATCTAGCACACAATCGTCCAAAATGTTGCATTTGCTTCTTTGATGAAACAAATTGCGCATCGGTTAGAGTTAAGTTTGTTACATGATTTGATTAATTCTATCTGAGAGAAACGATTGTGTGCT
This sequence comes from Ecitodaemon sp. MM-2014, assembly GCA_030557295.1. Taxonomy (NCBI): domain Eukaryota; kingdom Metazoa; phylum Arthropoda; class Insecta; order Coleoptera; family Staphylinidae; genus Ecitodaemon; species Ecitodaemon sp. MM-2014. The sequence continues at coordinate 4,424,913 of JARRAA010030820.1, forward strand.
GATGTACAGGACTTTTCTTACTTGGTCTTGATTTGAAGCATTTAATTGCTGGATTGCCCTCATAGCCGCGCGGGCATGTACAAATGGGCCTGTGCATTTTCGCCTGGCATTTCGCCGATTTGGCACAAACGTCAGCGAATTCGCACGGGTCTTGGCAGATCGACATGTAACACGCTTCGATTTCGAGACAATCGTTATCTGATTCGCACGGTTTGGGTGCCTTCGGATGACCGGGTTCTATATTAGATTCGTTAAAATCAAATTAGTTGTAATTAACACCATCATTGGGGTATTATAAAGTTACCAGTCATTGGGACGGTTACCAATTAACTAAATAATATCTACAGCATGCACTAATTATTACTTTCTAATTAAGTCCTAATTAAGTGACTATTTACAGGTAAATTATAAACTATGACTAGAACGAACTACGATTGGTAGTGCATATTAATAGTCCTTATACCTTGCAAACAATCCCGTGTGGGATCGCCTGAGTATCCTGGCGGACACATACATACGGCCGCGTGATTAATTACTGTACAGATCGCATTCGGTGCGCACCGGCCTCCGATCGAGCAACTGATTATGCACTGATTATTCAGGCAGGTCTCGAGCGGCGTGCAATCATCATCTTTGTGGCATGGTTTAGTCTGGTTAACGGCAAAGTCCGTATAGTTTTTAATCGGGATTACATCTGTATACAATGGAGTCATGGGAGTGTTAACTTCGGTTATGACTGGGAACAGTGTTAAAGGTTCTTGTGTTGTTGTTGTCATTGTATAACCTGTCAGTGTAGTCACAGTTTCGGTAGTTACACCAGGGGGTGTATCAGTTTTTTCTACTATAGTTGGGACAGTGGTCTGACTAGAACCGAAGGTCGTTTGAGTAGATGTTATCGAGGTTGTTGTTTCTATTGTACTAATATTTCCGCTGGTAAATACTTCTGAAGAAACTTCCACAGGTTCTGTAGTAGTTTGGCTAGATTCAGTTGCCTGACTAGCGTTCGATAAAATTGTTGTTTCGGGGATATATTCTGATTTGGTTGCTGTTACCGTAGAAGGACTACTTTCAGTTGTAATGTCAACAGATTTCATTATCGGTGTACTTGTTTCTAAAGTACTAAGTGATTTAATTGTAGTTATTTTCGAAGGAGTTTCTGTAGGTATAGTCGTAGTTTCGCTAGATACTGTTGAAGTTTGACTAGTTTCAGATACACTAGCTGTGGTCTTAGGGACATTTTCCGATTTTGTTGAGGTTATCGTAGAAATAGAACTACTCTCAGTGGTAATATCAATAGATTTCAGTGTTGATGTAGTTGCTTCTAAAGTACTAAGCGTTTTAATGGTAAATAATTCCGAAGAGACTTCTACAGATTCTGTCGTTGCTTCGCTAGTCTCTTTTGTAACAGATACACTAGCTGTAGTCTCAGGGACACTTTCTGGTTCAATTGTGGTTATTATAGAAACCGGGCTGCTTTGAGTTGTAATATCAGAAGGTGTCTGTGTAGTTATCCTCGTTTCTAAAGTACTAAGAGTTTTGCCGGTAGATGAACTAGTTGAGGTCTCGCTGGTAATTTCAGAAACCGTTTCTGATTGTGTTGTTGCTATTGTAGAAACAGGGCTACTTTCACTTGTAATACCAGGTTCTAAAGTATTAAGAGTTTCAGTGGTAGAAAATTGAGAAGAGACTTCTAGAGATTTTGTTGTAGCTTCGCTAGTCACAGTTGTAACAGACTCAGTCGCTGTAGTTTCAGGGGCATTTTCTAATTTCAATGTAGTCATTGAAGAGACGGGACTACTTTGAGTTGTCATGTCAGTAGGTATCAGTGTGGTTGTGCTTGTTTCTATGATACTAGGAGTTTTATCGGTAGATGATTCAGAAGAAATTTCAACAATCTTTGTGGTAGTTTGGGCTTCAGACACACTGACAGTTTCCGAAACTGTTTCTAATTGTGTTGTTGCTATTGTAGAAGTAGCACTACTTTGAGTTGTAATTTCAACAGTTTCAGTTTCCGATCTACTAGTAGTACTAATTGTGTTGTCAGTACTAATTGATATCTCGCTGGGGCCCTCGGAAGAAGTTAAACTAGGCACTTCAGAAGTCTCTGATATAATTTCTGTTGTACCCTCATCCTCAATTCCTTCGCTACTATAAGTTGTCGAAACATCTGTTTCTGTCACCACAGATGATCTAGTCGTAAAACCTGTGTCAATATTTGTCTCACCTACGGTACCCTCAGTATAAACCTCTGAACTAGTAGTAACCTGACTAGTTGGCTTCAAAGTAGTACCAACTGGAACTTTATTGACTGGTGTTGTTAAATCTGGTGACAGAACGATTACTGGCACAGTATATCCGGTGAAGATATCAGGAATAGAAGTCTTCCTGGTAGTAGTTTCATTAACATCTTTAGGCGAATTGGTACTACCCACATCTTTTCCATGCTCAGTAGTCTCAGCATAAACATATTTAATAGTCGAAGTAGGCGTTGCCTCAGTAACTTCTAACTCAGTTTTATTGCCTTTTACATGGATAATTGTGGCCTCAACATGTGGTTGAGTCGTAGTTTCTGGTTTAGTGCTCGTAATAGTTGTGGGTTCATACTTTGGAGTGTTGACGGTGTTGGCAGTGACATAAACAGTGTCATTTATTTTAGAAGGTGTGGTATGTTCAGTTGTTCCAACAATATGTTCTATTGTTGTGTAAATAAATGGTTTAGTAGTAAGTTCTTGTGTAACCGCTTGAGTACTGGTTGAAGGTGTGGCAGTGACATGCTTTATTGTGTGTTCAATATTTGGCTTTGTGGTTGCTTTCGTGTCTGATTTTGTGGTCAATGTACCGGTTGTGGTAGCATCTGACAAGGTAACAGTTGACGTTAGAAATTCTGTAGTTTCGGTAACAGTTTCTGGTGATGATGATGATGAGGTTGTACCAGGGGTACCTGTCTCATGAGGAATAGTTTGCTCTACATAAGGTTTTGTTGTTGTTTCTAATTTAATTGTTGCTAACTCTGTCGTGGTAGCTACTGTATAATATTTCTTAGTGACTGATGGAGTTTCTGATATAGTAACCTCTTCGGTTGTTAAGGTGGATTCCGTGGTACCAACGGTGTAATATTTTTTTGTAACTGAGGGAATTTCTGAGATTGTAACATCTTCAGTCGTAACTACTGAACTTGGAATAGCCGATATTGTACTAGGTGATGGTACTCCTGTCCCTACAGATTCATACTTTTTCGTGACTTTGGGGACTTCGATAATTGTATATTCCATATCGGTATCGGTCATATCATTTATTGTGCCCAAATCATCTTCATATTCCTTTGTCGTCTGAACAACTTCCTCAGTAGTAGTCTTAGAAGTAATTGGAACAGACGTAAACAAACTACCAGGAATAATCGGTTCTTTAGTGGTCATTTTAGGACCAGAAGTAAATGGAATACCTTCAGTTGTAACTTTAAAGGTTGAAGATTCAGTTGAGTCAATTTTACTTGAATAAGTGTGGGGTGAAGATGTAAAGAGTGTACCTTCAGTTGTTTCAGGTAATAAATCATTAACAGACGTCTGGGTTTGAGTACTGAACTCAGGAAAACTTGATGTGGTTACATCATTCTCAGTGACAGATGACTCAGTTTCTGGAGAAGTAGCAGAACTACTAGTGACGGCATTGAAAGTTACTGTATCTCTACCAATAAAACTCTCAGTTGTAACGTCGGGCAATAAAAGTTCATTTGTAACGTCGGTGGTGTCAGTGTGTGTAGAGGAGGTAATTAAAGGAGTTTTAGTGGCGGTAGTTGCATTGATTATGGACATTGTTTGTGTCTCTAAAGCAGGCTGCGTCGTTCCATTATCTGTTATTTCAAAAAGAGTTAAAACTGTGAGTATATACAACTGAATCACTCCAATGAAACTGTATACACTGATGACAAGCACATCGTAAGCTGTAAATAAGAATCCACCACCAGAGTCGAACACCGAAAGGCCCCTAAATAGATTTTCAACGATCTAAGTTCTAAAGTAACCGAGATAAAATAAAATACATGTACTCGTCCCAAGTACGTTTATATTTTACAAGATGGCAGTCTCTTATGCCATAGCGAAAGTTCAGCATAGAAAATGTATACAATAACCGAATAGTGTTGCTATTTTGATACACAATGCGAAAGGGAAGGATCAAGAGATTAATATACAATTGTACAGTTAATGTCTGAAACAGTCAAAACGCATTATGATGGATAATGAGATCACTGTGTCCCATTATTTTCAAGGTTCTGCAAATCCGTTCCAGTAGCGATGATGTATTCCACTCCAAATTATGTGGATTATGTAATTATGAATGCTATAGTTAGGTGGTGGATGTTCATAATGGTTGGGAAGTGGGAGTAATGACATTATACAAAACAGCAACACGTAATTGTGACATTCATTGTGTGGTGTTGAAAGAAAAACTCACCCTTGATGCACGCGCCGGTCGTGGGATTGCATGGCACACCAGGTGGGCAGTGTTCGCAGCCGGTGGTAATAACAGGTTCTTCATCTATTAAATTTTCAATGTATTTTAATAAAGTCACGTTTTGAAATAAAGAGACAAAAAGCTTACGTTGAACGCAATTGCAACCATCGCAAACTAAGCCATAACTTCCGCAATCCTGGTGCCTTTGACACTGGCACACTGAAAGCCAAAGCCCAAGGCAGCATAAGCAAACAATCAAGCAGCCATTTAACATATCTTACCCTTGACACAAACTGGTTGATGATTTTGTACTTGACAGTCTTGTTGGTGTCCGCACGGATTGGAGGCGATACATGGATTCTCACACCTTCCATTGATGCAAGCTTGATCAGCCTCACATTGCTCGTGAGCATGGCACGCAATTTCTAATGTAAAGAGATAGGTTTTGTAAAGTTTTTGCTGATACACTGTCGATTATAAAGAGAGCCAACTTATAACTACATACGTACAAGGAGAAGCAAAGCTGAAATTGTTTAAAATGTAAATAAAATAAAATCAGACAATACACAGAATATACTAACAATAGAACCACCACCAACCAACCAAAAACCAGATCCCCAATACCAAAATACCCAACCACCAAACAGTATGTACAAAATACATATAGAGATTCTGAGATTTTGAGGCGTCAGGTTCCTGTTCGTGGACCTTGCAGGGACCTAAGATGGTCCCGAGTTCAAGTCATGCTTTGCGCTTGTATTATATTTCCTCCACTTTACCTGGAAATATTTTACACCCAGGCACTTTCGTTTTATTCAACGGGCACTTGCAAATCATACTGTGGGCAATGGTATCGCATTGAACGCCTTTAGGACAGGGCTTGTAGTGATCACACGGATTGACGCATGTTTGGTTCACACAGGTTGTGCGGTCAGGACAATCGGTAACCTTAATGCAAGGAACTTGCTCCGAGATTGGAGGTGAGGTAGTTTGTGTTTGACTTAGAGGATCAGTTTTGGGGAAGCATTCTATGGACGCGTTGCCCTCGTATCCCGCTGGACAGCGACAAGCTACCGTGTGCCCATGCGGCTGACATATTGCCGCTTTGCCGCAGCTCGTCAGACATAAATCAACGCACGCATGCTGGACGCACGCTTGCGCCTCCGCGCAATCTGAGTTCTTCTCGCACACAATTCCGCTGGAATTATCAACTGCGAATAAAGAAGAATAAATAAGGTGTTTGTATATACAACAGATTATGTACAGTTAGTAGCTAATAGTAAAACAGATCAAACTGTATATGAAGAGGCATCATGTAACGAGATCAACAACAAAACATAACGAGAGATAACGAGCAAGAAGGTTCGCATGACACGCAGCATAAAGAGTTACTTGTGTCGTGGTCGGGCTGTGCGCCGATTTGATTGATTACCTTTGAGACATCCATACTTCGAGTCTGACACAAATCCGTTGGGGCAAAATTTGCAGATCGGTTTGTGCTCTTCAACATAACAAGGGGTTTCGGCCGGACAGCTGGCAGTGGCGCAAGGGTCTTCGCATTTAAAAGCTCGACATGCTTGCGTAGGCGGGCAGCCACTGTCTCTTAGGCAAATTGATAGCGATGGGTTGCAGTCTTTCATACAAATGCAAATGGGTTGATGATTAAGCACCTCGCAAGCTTTGTCGGGAGGGCATGGCGATTTCGCGCAAGGGCTCTGGCACCGCCCATCAATGCAGGCCGTGTTCGACGTGCATTGACTGTTCTGAGTGCATTCGAGATTATCGGGCGCGCACGCCAGCTCGCCGTGCTCGTTCACGACGAAGCCGTTCTTACAGACGCACGTCGTCCGATGGTTGTGCACCTCGCACTTCTTATTAAAGCTGCATTTCACCGACGGGCTCTTACATGGATTGTAGCACTCTCCCGCACGCGGGTTGCAGGCCAGCGTGTTCGGGCAGTCCGCGTCCCCGACGCATCGCACGCTCTGCGGAGGGCGCGTCTCGGGCGCGTGTTGGCATTTGGGGTCTGGATGGCACGCGGTATTCGCCATGCCCACGTGGCACTGGGGACACGAGCATCTGGGTTTATGCAGCACCGCTTTGCAAATGGCGTTCAGCCCGCACGCGCCCCGCAAGCTGCACGGATCAATGCATTGAGAGTTGATGCATGCCTTCTCGTTCGGGCATTCTAGGTCACTGTTACATTCCATGTCTAGGGGGGACATCAGGGGACATGAGCAAGAAATAGAGAAGCGTTCGTGTAAGAACCGTGAAAGGAAATTATCTCACAATACGAAACATATCAACTGCTTATCACATGCTTGCTAGTGACGATAGGACATAGTAATCGACAGATGGTGAAAGAGACAACCAACAACATATTAACAACAATACCCTAACGCAGTATATACAAGCATATACGACAGCCCAGAGAGGGACTAATTACACAAACACAATGTGAGAATGCTCCTTTCACAGTTCCCAATCTGACTTTGCCCAACCGCGCAGTGACACGTGCAGGCGCCGAGTCGGTGCCACCTGCATGGGCCAAACTGCGCTCAACTATAACTAACTGTATAATATATGCGCTGAATAAATATGTGGATGTGATGAGGAGATGTTCAATGCAGATTGGAACTTTGAGGTGTACATTCCACATATTCAAACGTGGAATGTGATGCCCAGATCCCTCCTGGCCATCACATCCCGGATGAAAATGAGAGTGGTGTGTGTGCTACTAAACTTATGTAGAGATATTTACAGTGGTTACAAACTGGTCTCACACGTGCAATCATCGACCTACGCAACAAATCACGACGTGCAGAGAGAATTTTGTACAAACGTCGCGTCAGTGTTCCTTTGTTCAAGTGTCAGGCTAGTACAGTACAATGGAGCCACTTACCTCGTCTACACTCTACTTCTGGTCTGCCTGAAGTGCCCGGTAGACATCTGCATACAAAGAATGCTTGCTCCCTGATACACTCCGCGTTCTGGCCGCAGCCTTCTGTTCTACAATCAACCACTCCCCTTTCTGCAGTACCTATAGAAAAATGAATCAATTAAAATCATGTTAAGCAGAAATTGCAAATGACTTACATTCAATGGTAGGGTCACCAGATGGATATTCCGAAGGACAGAAACACTGTGCTGTTTTGCCATTCACAATTCTACATTGGGCGTTGGAGCCACATCGCTTCTTATTGCACAGGTTTACTAAATATCCCTCGCAGACGCAACCCCTATAAGGATCCCCAATACAACCAGGAGCGCATGAACATTCAAATCCTCCGGTAACATCTCTGCACTTAGTATTCTCTCCACATGGATTCTTAAGACATTCTTCATTGCCGCCTTGCTTGCATTCGATTGCCGCGTTTCCGAAGTACCCAGGTGGGCACGAACATTGGGCCTTCCTGTTACTGACTCTACACTGCGCGTTGGCTCCGCAGGCGTTGCTTTCCAGACACGGATTCTTACAAGCTTTATCATCTCCACATTTTTGGTTGCTCTCACAGTCAGTATCCTTCTGGCATTCATAGGGTGTACAACTCTTGGTTGGCTCACCATGATAACCATCTGGGCATAGACAAATAGTCCTGTGATCGGATGCCTTACACACTGCGTCATGTCCGCATGGATTAGCTGCCAAGCAGGGATCTTGGCATTTGCGTTCAATACATGACTCAGCACTGCCACAATCGGAATTGGATTTGCATCCTGGTTTGCATGCGCCGTTTTCACACACTTGGCCCTGTACGCACGCGTTAAAGTTTGAACACTTGGCGCGGCATTTATCTTCGTAGCACGTTTCTCCGCACGCACATTCCCGATCGTTGCGACATGACTTAATGCAGTAGCCGATTTCATCACATTCACAGACACCGTCACATCGTGTGGCTGGTTTTGTGCATGAAATCAAAGGATTGCCTAGGAAGTTAGATGGGCAACTACATTGGCCAACATGGTTTTTCACACTGCATGTTGCGCATTTACCACACGTTAATGTACCTGCTTCACACGGATCTTGGCACTTGTTAGCGATACACGCTTGATTTTGCAAACAAACGGAATCACTTCGACAGCCAATTTCACAGATTCGATTCTCGCAGATTTGATTGTGTCCACATTTACTGTCCGAGTTACAAATCGCTTTGCATGTTCCTTTAACACATCTTTCGTCCGATAGACAGTTCTTATCATTTCGACACATTTGTTCGCAATAACCAGCATAACATGCATGTCCAGTCAGGCATTCAGAGTCATAGAGACATGACTTCACGGCATACCGACAAGAATCAAACGGATTGCCTTCCAACGGAGACATACAACTACAAACCTTCTCATGGTTGTAGACTGTACACTCTGCATTTGTCCCGCAAGCAGTTGGAGACTCGCATGGGTCCAAACACTTCCCGTTAACGCACGCCAGACTATTGGGACAGCCAGAATCACTTCTACAACCTGCCAGGCACACCAAACTTTCGCAAATTTCTCCAAATTCACAATCGTCATCTCTACGACACAGTGGTTTGCACACTCCAGTGCTCATTTCGCATCTTTCGTTACTTAAGCAACCCTCTTCTCCCGCACAGACTGACCTACAAGACCCTTCCAAGCACACATTTCCCGACGAACATTGCTTATTATTGGTGCACGGTGGAGCAGGTGCTCTGACACATGCCACTTTTGCTGATGGATTAGGTACGAAGCCCTTTATGCAGGAACATGTGGTACGATGTCCACTAGCTGTGCATAGTGCGTTGGGACCACATGGATTTTCAGAACATGGTTCGATGCACATATTGTCCCTGCATTGTTCACTCGAGCTACAGTCATCATCACTGTGGCATCCAAAATTGCAGACGTTATTGATGCAAATGTGGCCCAGGAAGCAATCGTTGTCTACGCGACATGTCAGAATACAACTCCCCTTGAGACATTTTTCATTGAACGCGCAATCGTTGTCGATTTTACATTCTGGCACGCATGTGCGGTTGGTACAAATGAAGTTTTCTTGGCAGTCATGACTTGACAGGCAGGAAGTCGGCACTGTTTGATAGATAAATGAGAGAAATCAGTAAAAGCGTAATTCTAAAATTAATTTAACTTACATCGAATACACTCAATATTTGGGTTTCCAGTGAAACCAGGTGGGCATTTACAGTCTTTGATATGATCGTCCATCCTGCACTTGGCATTCGTGCCGCAAGCGTTTCGAAGTACGCAGGAATTAAGGCACTGTCCTTGAAGGCATTCCTCATTCAAAGCACATTCTTGATTGGTCTCACAGGTTGCTGCAGAAACAGGTAAATTCATTATATTGCCAAATCTTCAAAGGAGGCAGGATAAACTTACGTTTGCAAGATTCTCCGTAACAGTAGGTATTACTTGGACAATCTGCAGTTGTATGACACGAAATCGGTTTAGGACGACAACCTATGTGAACATCCGCTGGGTTACCCTGATACCCAGTCCGACAAGTACAATGGCCCACATGGTCTACAGGCACGCACTCCGCATTCGGTCCACAGGTTGTTTTTAAACATACATCTCTACATTTGTGAACCCCATTTGTTCTGTCACAAGATGCCGCTGATGGGCAATCGTGATCAACATTACACTCAACCGGAGGTCTGCAGCCTTCATTATATGGGTCTCCAATAGTTCCGTCGGGACAGAAACATTTGAAAGATCCTCGTGAGTTTTGACAGCTTGCACCGGGTCCACACGGGAAGTCCGCACAGAAATCGATCAAGTGGCAACCGACGTGTGGGTCACCAGTAAAGCCTGGTTGGCAGTAACACTCCTGCTTGTGATTCTCCGCTGAACACAAAGCATTCTTTCCGCAAGGATTGTTTACTAGGCAGGCTATCTTGCACATATTCTCATCGCACAATTTGTCATTAGAACATTGTGTGCTACTCTCGCATTCAACTTGAATGCAGCCATGTCGTTCGTCGTTAGGATTTCCGCGGTATCCCTTCTTACAGGTGCACACAGATTTGTGATTCTTGGAAGTACAGTCGGCATTCCTTCCACAGATTGCACCTTCGCACGCGTCGAAGCATTCATTCTGACCTAAACTGTTCCGGACGCAACGCTCATTGAAGCCACAATCTTTGTGCACTTGACACTTGAATTCTTGCGTACAGACATTGTTCTGACAAAATTGGAAGTCGGGACACGAGGAATTTGCTTTGCAGGTTGCTTCGCATGTGCCTTGAATGCAAATCTGGTCCCCGATGCACTCGCGATTGGATGCACAGATGGCTAATCAGAGAAACAAATAGATGTTGAACAAATCGGCCGGTTAGCAACAATTATATACTTACAGCTGCAAACACCGTTGCTACACTTTGTTCCTGACGGACATTGATTATCTGCAGCGCAATACTGGACTAGAACGCAACCTAATTGCGGGTCACCGGTATAGCCCGGTTGGCACGTGCAGATTCCGTTGTGATTGGAGTTGACGCAGTCGGCTTTCTGGCCGCAGGCATTCGGCAAGCTGCATGGATTCACGCAATGGTAATTAATGCAGGCGTCGTTTTGTCCGCAGTCGTTATTATCTGTGCATTCTATCCTGACGCATTCGACTAGCGCATCGCCACGAGTCTGCGCGGGGCATTTACACGTAGCCTGATGTCCGACAGGAATGCAGTCTGCATTTTTGCCGCAATTGTTTGCGAGCTCGCACGGATTTCTACAACGGTTATCTACGCACACGGCTGACGATGGGCAATCAGTGTCAGTGAAACAATCTCCGGGCTTCCGACAACCCGTAGTGAGAGGATCACCTACAAGACCTTCGGCACAAGAACACGTGTAGGCCCCAGGAGTGTTTTGACAACTGTAAAATTATAAATATTGCAACCGTGTGTACACATTTCTTTAGAGCTAAAACTTACCTTGCGGAAGCATGGCATGGACTCAACGTGACACACTCATCTATATCAACGCAGTGGTTTTCAACTAGTTGATAGCCAGTAAAGCAGTTACATGTGGCTTGATGGTTCTGCGTGGTGCAAGCACCTTTCCCACAATCTATAGCGTCGCAAGGACTTGAACATTTGTTGTTGGCGGTATCGCAGAATTTATTCTCAGGACAATCCACGTCACCAAGGCATTCCACTTTGAAGCAACCCAGTTTTGTGTCAAACCCATCTCCTAGATAGCCAGCTGGACAGTCACAAGAAGCAGCATGGTTAAAGATGTTACACATGGCTCCCGGACCACATCTTTGGCCGATACAAGGATCAACACACTTTCCTCTCCTGCATGCAAGGAGCTCAGAGCACTCGGCATCGTTGTCACATTGATTGGGTTTGCGACATCCAGGGTGAAAGAAAGGATCCCCCACAGTGCCATCAGGACATGTACATCTGTAAGAGCCTGGGATATTGGTGCACGTTGCCGATTTATGACAGGGTCTCGGTTCACATTCATCAATATCAAGACATTCCTGTGGTCCTTGTATGAATCCCACAGCACACCTGCACTTGTTATTTGTACACACTTGGGTTTGTTTACAATCCGAGTCTGTTGCGCAACCAGGCTGGCAAACGCCCTTAACACAAATCTCTCCTTGAAGACAGTTTGAATTTCCATAACATACTTTAACGCAAACATTGTTATAGCAACGTTCACCTACTGCGCAGAAGCTGGTGTCGCTGCACGGTAAGTTGCACATATTTCCAATACACATGTGGTTGATGGGACATTCGCTAGTGGCTGTGCAAGCAGTAGGCATTCTGATGCAGCCTAAATTTGGCGTTGGGTTACCCTCAAAACCAGCTGGGCAATGACAGATCGTTTCGTGGTCCACGCAGGTACACAAAGCATTTGGTCCACACACATTGTCACTCAAACATGGGTTCTGACACTTGTTGTTTATGCAGGCGTGGTCAGTCGGGCAGTCTTTGTTTCCTCTACATCCCATAATACACATTCCTCCTGCGCATGCCTGATTGAGTGGGCACTGAGTGTGTGCTGCACATGGAATCATGCACATCTTCTGTATGCACCTTTCGTCAGACGTGCAATCATCATTGTTCCTACACACTGATTTGCAAATTCCATTAAAGCAGATATCATTGCCACAATCTAAATCAGTCGCGCAGCTAGTGGTCGTCCGTGTGCATCCATCTTGGGGTCCGTTGGGCGATGGTACAAATTTAGCTGGACATGCGCATACGGGCCTCCTATTGACAACGTTGCAGACAGAGTTTGGCCCGCATGTAACGTGTTCGCAGGGATTCACGCAGCGACCAGATTTGCACACAGATTGGATAGGGCAATCGTCTTCGTTAAGGCAGTCGCCTTCCGGTCTGCATCCGGTCGTAAATGGATCCCCGATGAATTTGGCTGGGCATTTGCAAATGTGACCCGACGGGGAGCCCTCGCAAATTGCTGATGGATGGCATGGATTAGGATTACAACTGTCCAATTGGCTGCACTCTACCTCGGCCGTTGGGTTGGGATGGAATCCGGGCGGACATTGACATATCGCTTTGTGGTTCTCAGCTAAACATACCGAGTTGATGCCGCACGAGTCTTCATTGCACA
>JARRAA010030820.1:5721646-5732993 GCA_030557295.1 Ecitodaemon sp. MM-2014
TATCAGCGTGTGATGTGTCAATGTGTGATCGCACCGTGCGAGAGAGTCATCGACTTTATGGGCAGTCAGTCACTTGTACGAAGGTCGCGTAACACCAACACACACGAATGTAATTAGTGTCGTGAATTTTTCGTTCCTTTCGAAATAGTTTTGATCTTAAAGGGTTTCGACTGAATATAAACTACGTTCATCGGTCCTGTGCGGGCATACAGATTCGATTTTATATTCGCTTTAGTGACCTTTTTTGAGGGTCTTTCGGTGCCATCTTGGATATTGCGATAACATGATACTTTGGGTGTAATATCTGATACGTGCGGGGATTTTTTTTTCCATATATTTAATGCGCTGTCGGTCGTTTTGTAACCGATCGCGATCATATTTTTGCTCTTTTCGCTTTTTTTTTCAGCTTCAGGAAAACGTGCCGTGCCGCTCGAGTGACGGTGCGCACACCAGGTTGAAGGTCACGATTAAACAATTACGCTGCTACGCTCTCTCACACATACCTGCAGCGTGTCGGCGCCGCGCCGCCGTGATGTGTTGGTTCCGCGTTTGTGTGACTGTGAAATAGAAAAACAAGAGACTGAAGTGTCGAGATCGTTGATATTAATCACGGACATGCCGCAGTTTACCTTCAACTCGGCTCTGACTTAACTTCGAAGCTCGTTTATTTTTTTTTCCTGCATTACGCTCACTCGGTGGCGTTTGTACATGTACACTTGCTTCGTGTGTATCTCTTTCGGTCTTCGGCCCAGCGCGTGAGAATCGAGCACTGGCACACGATGCGAGGCAGAAATGAGTTGCGCAATGATTCAACCGGAACTAAATATGGTTCGTGTGTATCGTACGGCGTGTATCAGTGATGTAAGACTCTCAGCCTACAGGAAGACGCTTCGTGATATCGGCATGTTTATTTAGTGCGCAGTTGCTGACTTTTGAGGTTGTCTATGTAATTAGAGTGTTTTTGATGATTTTCCGCTCGCCCTGGTAGGTGGAGTGGAGTAACTCTTTGGCCCGTTTACTTATCAATTTTCCGGCAGTAGAATCGCTCAATTATGTCAACCAGTTGCGATTTCTACGTAGCCGCCGTGCCGCGCCGCGCTGTGGGGCAGCTTCTCACGTTGATTTCGCTCGGTTCCTGTTTGCTTCGGCCTCATTGCCGTTTTGGTCGTGTTGTCCGCGAAATTAGAATCATTACCAACTCAATTAAAGTTAACCTTGCGCGAGCTGGCTGTTTTCCTTTCCTCTTCTGTAGATGACGATGCTCCTGAACCCGCTGAGCAAGAGTGGCTTGGCGCGAAATGTCCTTGTCGTCGCTAATTACATAATTACTCTACCCAGAAGCCGACGGTGCCTAGACTCAAATAATTTTATTCGTTTTATTACTTCTGGTTTTGGGCTTCTCGTGTTTTTTATCGTTTCGTTTTCTCCTCTTTTTTATGTCAAATTTTAAATTCCCTCCCAGAGTAGATTCGAAATGGTTTCGTGCCTTGGTGCGTCCTGGGTGAGACCCACGTCGGCCATTTTGTATGTCACGCACACACACACACTTGGCGAGGTGCTCAACGTGCGCAACAAAACGTAGGTTGACGGATGATTAATTCCGGTCACGTTTCACTTAAACTTCACTTATACTTACTTGCACTCGCTTCTGTTTCGAGAATGAGGAGGCATCGGCGGAATGTCAACGCTAAAAATGTTAAAAACAGTTTTACAAGCCTTATAAAGTTATAAACAATTTAAAATTTTATGAGTACAAGTTTTGACTGTGTTTTAAGTTTGATATTGCTGGTCTTGAAAGACCCGGTACCTTGTTCCTTGTTCCTTGTGCGTTTCATGTAATACATGCTCAGATTTTTCTAAAATACGTTAATTATTCACTTCCTTAATGCTCGCAATCCACTTGCGTTGGTCCCAACAATGGAGTTCGTTGTGGTCGCTGGGTTCTGGCTGTGGCCGTAGTCGCGGTCGTGCGATACGGGACCTTGAAAGTGAGAATATTCCACTTATTCCACGCCGGATTACATCGCATCGTCGGTCGTCATTAGAATCACGCACCACGAAATTATTTCCTGGATAATCATAAAGCAAAAATCCGTGATTTAATGCCTCGAATGGAGCTTTATTTATACCATCTAACGCCTGCGATCGGCGGACACTCTGTATGCACACGCTATCTGTATGCGCGTTGAGTTGGTCAACAAAGGCTACTATTTTTATTGTTTCATCATGGCATGGGTACCTATCATAAATATTCATTCGGTGTTAACTAGAAGGAAAAACAATGGATGTTATGACTTATAAATTGAATGGGCTTGGGTTTGGTTTTACTGCCGCAGGTGGCGTTACTTTAGCGTTCGCGTCGGTTTGAATAATTGAGAATATTTTGCATTTTCAGGCCGCGAAGATTTATCTCCTAGCAGTTTAAATGGCTACAGCGCCGATAGTTGTGATGGCAAGAAGAAGAAGGGCCCGACGCCGCGGCAGCAGGAGGAGTTGTGTTTGGTGTGCGGCGACAGAGCTTCCGGATACCATTATAACGCGCTGACGTGCGAGGGCTGCAAAGGGTTCTTCCGGCGCAGCATCACCAAGAACGCCGTCTACTCCTGCAAGTACGGCAACACGTGCGAGATCGACATGTACATGCGGCGCAAGTGCCAGGAGTGCAGACTGAAGAAGTGCTTGGCGGTGGGCATGCGACCGGAGTGCGTGGTGCCCGAAGTCCAGTGCGCCGTCAAGCGCAAAGAGAAGAAAGCGCAGAAGGAGAAGGACAAACCCAATAGTACTACGAACGGATCGCCGGATATCATCAAAATGGAACCCGAGGTAGGCATCGCCCTTTTTTGCGCGATTCTTTGCTCTAGTTGCGCTTGGCTGCTGGTGGTAACGTGTCTGTTTTTCTTTAGTTGTCTGATAGTGAAAGACTGCCATCCGTGAACGGCGTGAAAGCAATCTCACCCGAGCAGGAAGAACTCATACATCGATTGGTCTACTTCCAGAACGAATACGAACACCCGTCTGAGGAAGACGTGAAGCGAATCATTGTAAGTTGGCACCCCGAATCTGTTCGTTATAATGTCCGCCGTTTTCTTTTTGCGCATTGTAGAATCAACCGTTAGAGGGCGAGGACCAGTGCGACGTGCGTTTCCGTCACATCACCGAGATCACGATACTCACAGTGCAGCTCATCGTAGAGTTCGCGAAACGACTGCCCGGGTTTGATAAACTTCTTCGAGAGGACCAGATTGCCCTTCTTAAGGTATTCTCCCTTTCGCTTTCGATTCATCTGAGCCGAATGCTAACGTGCTTTCTGGTTAACAGGCATGTTCAAGTGAAGTCATGATGTTCCGAATGGCGCGGCGATACGACGTGCAGTCCGACTCCATCCTCTTCGTTAATAACCAACCGTACTCTAGAGACAGCTACAATCTCGCCGGAATGGGCGACACGATCGAAGACCTGCTCCACTTTTGTCGGACCATGTACTCCATGAAGGTGGACAATGCCGAGTATGCGTTACTCACTGCCATCGTTATTTTCTCCGGTAATTAATCATATCAAACATGCTGGACTTGTTTCGTACATTCTGGAGTGCTTATTATTTGTTTTGGTTAATCTTCCAGAACGACCAGCGCTCATCGAAGGCTGGAAGGTGGAGAAGATTCAAGAAATCTACTTGGAGGCGCTGCGGGCGTACGTGGACAATCGTCGGAAGACGAAGCCCGGCACGGTGTTCGCGAAGCTGCTCTCCGTGCTTACCGAACTGCGCACCCTCGGTAATCAGAACTCGGAGATGTGCCTCACGCTGAAGCTGAAGAACAAGAAACTGCCGCCCTTCCTCGAGGAGATCTGGGACGTCGACCAGAGGTTATAGTAGCCGCCGGTCGACGCTGGCACGCCTCCGCCGTCGCCGCCCGCGCGCGCCACCCTCAGCTGGAGCGTCTAGGAACATAAGATATCGATCGATTGATGAAATCGTAGGCTGTGAAAACTAATTCTTAGTAAGGACTCTAAAAATCTCTAAAAACACACTCGAAAAACATCCGGTGCGGGCGACGCCCCCCACGCGCAGACTGCGAAGGGGCGTGGCCGCCTCTCCCGCGCGGGGAGGCGCTAGAGACGACTATTAGACACTAAAACTAAGAACTAACTGTATGTATTGTATTGTATTGTATGTTGAGTCAAGCGCGGTCTTGGCGTCGAGAGTTTAACCAAGTTTAAGAAGTTTTGGCGACCGAACCGAATGGGCGGAACGAGCGGAAGAGTTTACATTAGGGTCTCATACCAACGTATCGATTACGTTACGCACTTTTTTTGAATTTTTTATTTTGATTTTCTATTAAGACTGGATCGGACTGATACTAGAAAAACAAAAAACTTACAAGGTGCCTTTCGCAGACTGAGAGAGGGCCACGAATTTGTCTGGACAAGTGCAATTGGCGAGTTTGTTTCCGGTAATTTTCGGCGAAAGACGACACACACGATAAATAACCGCACGCGTACACTCACCCCGCTAGCTCGGGCACGCACGCGCCATCATCTCGATGTACAATGGCGCTTAAGTTAGGCTGAATACCGACATAACCCCACTGACATAACCTCGATTCAACCAGAAAGAAACCGACATTTCCTTGAGTTCGATTCACTGCTCGAAAGCAAAATGAAATTTGAAACACGTAGACTGAGCCGTCCTATGAAAAACAATGTACATATAATTTAAAAATCTTAACTTTAAACGAAGCAAACCAACGGAAACGGAAACAATGGAGCGTCTAGGGTAAATAATCGTACTGTGAAACTGCGAAGCAGCGTACTGTTTGTACTGTACTAGGATTGTACTGGGGGGGTCTTTTTATCTGTTTACTGGCACCGGCGAGCTGAGACTCAATCGTACTATTACTAAACTGTCGATGTGTGGCTGTAGTCATTTTGTCGTAAGCTCTAAGCAGTCTAAACAATTTTATCGAGGGACTTAATGCGAGGATTTGCGAATTTAAGAAATTTCGACTTTACTATAGTAGATTGCGAATGGTGTGGATCTTGTAAGTCGCGAGACAGATTCGACGTACGGCGATGCAAGAGAGCGCGAGAGGATTGCAAATCATGTTTTGTACTATATTATACTATAAATATTATACATACCTTAATATTAGTGATCTTCGATTGCTCGATTGCATTGATGTATAATTGCATGCGAAACGATAAAGTTTATTGCGACGATGACAGAGAATTGCAAGCATTGCAAGAAGAAGCAACCGCCAGGTTGCACACCGCGTAGCATGTAAGCGCTTCGAAGATATTCGCCCGCCGGAGATTCGAAGTAACACACCCACTCACGTATTTTTCATAATGTGTTAACAATGGAGCGGGGCGAACTCGTAACTGATATGATTAATCGTATAATCATCCAGCATGTAGATGCATATTTTCATACGCTACCAGCGCATCCACCAACCAGCCGAGACAAAACGAAACTGCAGGCAACACTGTTATTATCACGAAATTATCAAGGCGTGTATTTTCCTTCGTGAGACGTTGTAAACTAGAATTTATTGTAGGTTGTTTCGAGCCAGCGAATGCCTTAAAACGCAGGCGGATTCACATCGGCGGCCGAGAGATGAGGTTAGGACGCGTCGGTGCCGCCGGTGCGAGTCTGTCTCCGGTGATTACCACATGCGCAGCGCGCCGCGCGCCGGCCGTCGACCGCACTCGTTAAATTCGTTAAAACTGCAATTTAAATATTAAACAAAGTATAAAATTGTCATTACCTACTAATACATATTCTATATTGACGAAGGAGAAACAAATGAATGTACACTAATATATAAATTGTTCCAAACAGAGATGTAAAAGTTACGCAGAAACTATTTATGAAACGAAACACAAAAGATGATCATCGATGTGATGCCGATTCGTGCCGCGCGCGCGCGCGCTCCTGCTGCTGCGCGGTGCGACGTGGCCGCGGCACGGAGGGACAAGTGCAATTTTTGAATTCTCGCGCCCGGCGCGTATTTTTATGTAACCGAACGATTTACCTCTGATTACTATAAACGTGTAACTGTAGATGTACATAAATGAGGAATGTTGAGTTTGTCCCTCGCCAATCGCGCGCCATCTCGCCATCGAGGTCGGCGCGCGCCGGCGAGGTTATGTTATTGCAGAACATATTCCGCACTTATGTCAGGTATATCGATGTACAAAACGTATAATTGTAAGGTACAAAAATTCAGGACTTAACAAGCGACGAGCGAAGACGCAAATTGAGTGAACAGTCGCGGTCGCGCGTGCGCACGCGCGCCCCGTTTATTACCTACTAATACGGAATATTGTGTGTGGCGAAGCAAAGAAATTATCGTTGTGAGCATAACCTGCAGCGAGTCGGCGGTCGACGGTCGCGCCCTCACTGCGCCGAACGTTTAACCTCAAAAGCAAAAACCCAATATGAGCAAACAACTGAATAATAAAACGCGCACTGCCGTCGAGAGAGAAGTAATATGCAACCAAACCGTTCTCGGTCGACACTTTTTCGTTTTGCGTGTGTTTCGTAGCCGGTTACCGGGCGTGTGCCGTCTTCGTTGATTTCCGCCGGCGACGAACGCGATGCGACCCTCAACGACAGCGACCGAGCATATTGCGAGAAACAACGTTCCATCATGTCACTTCATCGTCGCCATCGCGAACCACAAGATTTGTCCTCTCATCTAGTCTCATAACGATAAATAATAATTACGATTAACGATAAAAGAAATGCTAAACATAAACATAAGCGTAAAATACAGTAAGATATACTCTAATGCGATTAACAAACGCGACGCGCATGCGAGGAAATCATCATGTGTATAAAATATGTACGTGTCCGTGCTTTCTACTATCGAAGGCGCCATTTTGAGTTGAGGAAGTTTCAATCGCCGCAAAATGTCACTCTACTTACCGCCCCCCGGGCGCGTTCATTTCGTTTTGGCTGTCGATCTAACAAGTAACGTTGCATTACGGAGGGTAATTTATGCGAAAAATTGTACGAGATGTAAACTCACTGCCAATATTTTAATCGCGATCGTCGCAAGATCTTAGTATATATTGGACTGCCACGCATCAGGAACACACCATACACGAAGCAAAAACATTTTTAGTAGCGAAGAAACAAATGCTCATCGTGCACGGACACACGTCTAATGACGGAGATAATTACGAAATACTTTTACCAGTTTACGCTGTCTCTCGTCGCGCCCCTCTAAACTCTAAAAACGGCCGACGACGCTAAAAAACAACAACTGCAATTATTGTCGATGTCTAACAACTACGTTCGATCGATTGGTTCGTTTTCGTGTCATTTGTACGTTCGAACAATCGAAACACACCAACAGGCAATCGGAACATCGGTTTATTTACGAATATACGTTACGAATACGACGTGAGGTTAGGCACTCTGTAAATTCGAGGTGAAAACTGTAAAACTAGGCTAGCGACCTCACCGAAACACACCGGACGAAGCCTCACTCCGAATCTGAACTCTCTGTAAGGACTCTGTTCTAATCGTAAGCGGAAAAGTTTAATTCCTATCTAAGTTTACACTTTTGTATGATACCATTCCCTTGGAAGTAGGCACCACACCTGCGAGCGCAGCCGTTCTGTTGTTCTTAGCGACTTATGGTTTCTGCGAGCGCCGGAAGTGAACACGATGTGATTCGAAATTATGGACGCAGCTGAGATGCGGGACTCTTTCGATTAATACTTAATTGTACATTGCGACGCGGAGCGGATTGCAAGTGCGCGCTGAAACTTTATTAATCGTAGTTTAGACGCGAACACGTAACGAGGAGATCACGCGACATGAAATGAAGCATACATGATTGTGGAAAAAAAAAGTGCAATATGTACAAATTTTACTAATTTTACTTTTTTATATAAATATTCTACGATAATTAATTATTACTTGTTTATCATTATTAATTGATATGATTGTATATGAGATGATTATTACAAATAATGAATATAAATTAAAACAATTATGTTAAGCAGAAAGCGATATGTTTTTACTCGTTATCACATGTTCACAACTTATCATAGTTGCGGTTTCGTAATTATTTAATCGTGTGTCATTGACAACATGCATGTTTACAGAAATACTAATTATTTCTTTAGAATTGTATAGGACATTTTGCAACGTCGCAGCATGGGTCAGGATGGCCGAGTGGTCTAAGGCGCTGCGTTCAGGTCGCAGTCCACTTCTGTGGGCGTGGGTTCGAATCCCACTTCTGACAAAAACTTCTTTTATGTTTTTCTGAAGATTTGTTTACTTTTCCTGCAAAATATATTGTTTGGTTTATTTTACCTGCCTGCATCTGCATTACAAACACTCATCAATAAAAATCCAAGCCGAATACATATTGTAGGCAACCCAATATACATTGTCAAATTATTTAAAAATATCCCCATTCTTTTAATACTATGCGGCTAGAATAATTATTACGATAATTGTATTATTTGTTTAGTACTGTTCGGTTTCGTAATTTTACTAATTAATGACCCGACATTAATTTCGTGTCGCACACCGTGCTCCAGCACAAATTGTTTAAACATAACCAAATTGTTGCTGGGACGTGCGCGGCGTTTCAGCGGGCGCTGCGCATAAATAATCGCGAGAAAAATAGCGATTCGCGATGACAATGGCGCGTCTAAAGATGTTCGACGGTCGCATCCGCGTGCTCGACGCGAAGGTGAGCGTGGCGAGCGCTCGCGAGCGTTGCGAAAGGCGTTTACGTTTAAAAATAGTCGGCACGGTCAGCGCTGAATCCTGAATCGCGCCGACCGCGCTGAATAATCTCCGGGCGATTCTCCGACCGCCTGTCACCGCCGCGCGCGCTCTGACAGCCACCAGCGCGAAGCAGAGGCGGCCTGATCAATATACGGCCCGACGCGGCGTGCGCCAGAGGCGGCAGAGCGGCGGCAGCGGCGGCAGTGTGAGTGCGCGGCGTGTGCGTGAAGGAGAGAGACTCCGCGAGACTCGCGAACCGTGGAAATCGCGCGGCGCCCACCTGCATGGTACGCGCGACGCGACAATGAAATGGTTGCGCCACCCGGGGCCGCCGACGCTGCTGGTCCTGCTCGCCCTGCTGGGCGCCGCGCTCGCCCAGCTAGGTGACCCCTACAAGATCCTCGGCCTGCAGCGCTCCGCCACCCAGGCGCAGATCCGCAAGTCCTATCTGAAGCTCGTCAAGGAATGGTGAGCGACGCCGAACCCAACCTCACATTTCTCGCCAGCTTCGCTTCTTGTTTTGCTATATGCGTCGCTTGTTATTTTAGGCATCCCGACAAGTCCACGGACCCTTCGGCGCAGACGCGCTTCGTCGAGATCAAGCAAGCCTACGAACTGCTCAGTGATCCTGACAGACGATTCAAATATGACCAGAAGGGCATCACCGAAGAACAGATCCATAATCGAGATTACTATCATTACACTCCGACGCCCACGCCGTTCGAGGAGCTCTTTCAGAACGGACACTTTAACTTCCAAGAGAACGACATCACGTTCTTCCACAAGTTGTCTATAACAACCAGGTAAATGAATAACGTCACCATCAAACATCCTTTCATCTAATTGATGCATTTTTATCTTCTAAGGCAATATGATAAAGGAATTCTCCCGAAAAGCGCGCGCACGCCGTTCCTGATATTCTTCTACACGGACTGGTGCTTTCCGTGTCTGCAGACCGCGCCGTACCTGCGCAAACTCGTGGATTATCTCGAGCCGCTCGGTGTGAACTTAAACACAGTGCATTCGGCGCGCGAGCCGAGTTTGGGCCGTCGAATGAACATCCACGGCCTGCCTTGCCTTGTTCTCCTGTTGGACGGCAACACCTACGTGTACAAAGACAGTTTGACCAGCGTTCAGCGCATCATCGAGTTCATTCGTCGCAAGCTGCCCTACAACCTTGTGCAGCGCATCCGAGATGGCGAGTCGGAGGAGTTCCTCAACGGTTGGGAGGATAATCGCGTCCGAGGACTCATATTCGAACCCAGAGAGAACATTCGTCTGCGATATTTGATTACTGCCTATCATTTTCGGGATCGCGTTGCTTTTGGGTAAACGACGATCCGTTTGATCATCGATCATTTATTATAATGTTGGTTTAATTTATGTCTCGCGATAGTTTCGTAGAATCCGATGAAATTCGTGAAAGATATCAAGTGTCAAGGGAAATGGACACCGTGTTGCTGTTCAATGAGAACACCACCCGGCCGGTGGCCAGTGTGAGCATGAAGGACATTCCTACAACTACCTTGCACCATATTATCTCTTCACATCAATATCTTGCATTGCCACGACTGTCGTCTCAGGTATTTTAATTTGTTAATATTATTGCACATTTAACGCATCTTCAATTTTCTTCAAATAGGAAGTGCTAGAGTCGGTGTGTCCATGCGAATGGAACAAACCTCGCAAACGACTCTGTGTCGTTTTAGTCACTCAGCAGTCGAGTAGTCACGATCTGCACCGCCAGGCATTCAGGAGTTATGCGCAGGCAGCGCCGTACAGCGCCGAGAAAGTGCGCTTCGCGTACATTTATCACGACAAGCAGTCGGAGTTTGTTAATTCGTTGATTCCAGGTAATTTTGTTATTTCTCCCTTAGTGTCTGACTGTTGAGTTTTACATCTGCAAATTTGTTTCGTGCAGACGGCGAAGATGTTGAACCCATTCTACGCATTGTAATCATTTGGCGCATTGACACCACGCACGTTAAATACGAATGGATCCGAGATAAATGGGAATCCGAGGAGAACTTTAACGACACCACGCAGAAACTGGAGACAACAATCAGTCGTCTCTTACGCTCATCGGAAGCATTGACGTATGAGGCTTTTGTGAAGGTTGGTAATATTAATCTATTGTCATTTTTCTTTACTAATTCATTGTATGTTTAAGGAACTATTCGACGAACACGCCAAAGGCATTTTCGGCAGAATCTTTACGAAACTAATAATCATGACGAGTACGATGTACGACAGCTTGGACAAGGAACAACTTTTGCCGTCGTTGTCAATCGTCGGCACCGTCGTGTTCATCGTCATCCTCGGTTACGTGATGGCTTACCTCGTGACACTCGAGGAGGAAAACCTGCAGAAGCAATCGGCGAAAATGTCCAAAGGCGGTGGTAACAACAACAACGAGATGGGTGCCCCTGCGGGAGCTTCGTCGGGTTACCAGCCGGAGCTGAAGCTGCACGAGTTGCGTGCGGAGAAGTACAACGGATTGGTGCGATTGTTGAAACCAGGTTGTCGCACGATACTTCTAGTTTTGGATATGCAGTCGCGGCAGACGTTAATTCCGCCGTTTCATAAAGCTATGTG
>JARRAA010030821.1:1173690-1197133 GCA_030557295.1 Ecitodaemon sp. MM-2014
ATACAAAATTCATGTTTACGCAGCCTAGAAAATGATGCCGTTTTCAATCAGAGTAACATTTGGGAACCCTTCACATCTCAGAACGCGTCTGATGGACGAGCAAAAATAATCTAACGGGTAACATCTGCTTCCTCCGTGCACAGCTTGTAATACACATCGCTGGAGCTCTGCAATTTCGGTCAAAATTAAGATTTTCCTCAGTGGCGTACGCTTCCAACCACTTCTTCTCATTCCCAAAGCGCCATTAGCAATTCTAATAAAACCAACGCCGTTCGCCCCAATCACAAATAATTAACTTTTAATGTCCGATTCCGCATAATGCAATTCCGTATGGCTCGACAAATTTCTTGTGCGCCGGCAGAAAAAAATCAATTTCAACGCGGCTAGTGCGCCACTGGCGGCCGCCACCCCCGGTCGTTTCGTTTCACTCCGGCTGCAGCAGTGACAATACTCGGAGAACTGCAAGGAGGAGAAGCGCAGGGCGATTGTAACCGCCGAGGGGGCGCTCAAGTTTTAATTAAAAGTCTCATGGGCCCTTTTTCTGGCGTTTATCTCCGCATTACAATGCGATCGCAGTTGTTGCTCTCCTTTTTGCCCTCAAGCAGGACCTTCTGTTTCGCACTAGTCGCAGATTTGATGTTTTCAGAAAACAATCCCGAAAAACAGTTTTCCCTAAAGCAATTAAAATTTGTTGTTTCTATCAAATGCATTTTTATAATACGCTTCGTAATTTAATTTCGTTCAACAACGGATTAGCAATCTGCATTAATTAACGCTAATTCGCTTTCGAAAAGCTCGAAATGATCAAACGTCGAATTTCCATAATCAAATATTGATCGAGTGCATTACGGTGTGGTTGAATCTGCTTTATCCTCTTTCCGCAGGCGCGACGCGTTCAAGCTCAAATGTAAATAGGTGGTTGGGTGCGATTATATGTAAATGAACCCCGTCGGCAAACATTAATTATTTAACAATTGGTCGTGCCAATTTAAGATAATTTCAAACTGCAATAAAATACAGAAAGTGAGTGCTGTTATGTTATCACGCCACTTCTTGAATATGACTTATTGTTAATTTAAGACAATTTCAGGGTATCGTTCAATTCATGCAGCGCATGCGCATTGATTTGTATTACCTTATATTATACAGTTTATGGCAAATTTTCAGACACTAATTCTAGAAGTCAGTAGTTTTTTTCCAGCGTGTGCTCTAGTTTTCAAAATATCATTAAAAGTAAAATATCACAATTTCTAATTAAATATCTCGACCGTTGACCAGAAATTCCCAATTAAAAAAGGACATTTCTAAAAGACATACAGAATACAACGAAATATAAAAAGTACCCCATGAGTGGTTCCATCTGAAGAGGAAACTAACGCCGCATGTGTCGGAAATGCCGCTAGGGAGAAGTAGATTACACATAACTAGGGATTTGCTCTAATCTCCTGTTTGTCAAATGTATTAAAGCCCCAAACGGGACAGTAAACTCCCGTCCCGTTTTCCCCGCTTACTGTCCCTCCGCTCCACCTCATATAACAAAAAACATCTCTCTTATTTACAGATTTGTTGCCGTACAAGAACAATGACGTCACTCTCGAGTTCCTCCAGAAGGTGATCGACGTCTTGAAGGCGTTCGTCGTGCAAACGAACGACCGCAACGAGAAGATCCTCGACTTCCATCACCCCGAGGACATGAAGAAGATTCTCGACCTGGACATTCCCGAGCAAGGCTTGAACCTCCAGACGCTCGTCAACGATTGCGTCAGCACGCTGAAGTACCAAGTCAAAACAGGTTGGTGACATTCGTCTGGCGGTATCGTGCGACCGCAGGGGACGCTGTGATCGAATCAATTCGGGGTTCGCGAGCGACAATGACGCGAAATCTCAACAGATAATACTTTTTTAAGAGGCGCGCTTATGATGCGGACGCAGGGCGAGGGCGCGCAATAATCAAATGATAACGGCACGTGCCAGTCCGGACGCCCAAGAGACTCGCCCGCCGTCCTGCGCGACGCGCCCACGCAAAATCAGCAGCTCATTCATGTCGCGCTGCGGTCGTAATTCAATTACTATCAGCCCGCAAAAGTCGACGCAAGTTCCCAGCCGCCGATAACGCGTTTTATCTGCCGCCGCGTGTGACGTGAATAATGCCGAACGTTTTAGACGACGCGATCGCAGCGCCCGTAATGGATTTCGTGTTTATCACGCGCCATATGTGTTTATTATGCGGACAAGAGTTGATTAAACAATCGCGAGTGATTGCAAACAATGCGCAATCAGCTTTTCAATATTCCGCCGAAATTCTTGTGGTTTTCTAGGAAAAAGGACCAAAAACTCTGCGGGAATTCGCGAGAATCTCTTGGAAAGTATTTAATGCGGATATAACAAATTCCTGCGCAGCAGGGACGCGTGGCACATGGAGGGACGCGATTAATCCCGCTCGGGGCTGAGTTTGTAGGGGGGCCATTTGAGTGCCCTTAATTACACCACTCTGGCGTCTGGCCTCCGCGGAGGGTGTGCAAGCTCGGCTGTTTATATTGCGGCACCCTCTTTAACGCGCTATCATCGACACGCTCCCGACGATATTCAATATTCTCTGACGGGCCAAAAAAATGTAAAATAAAGTTACTTCGCAATCGCACCGCTAGCAATATCCGGGTTTGGGAATTTTTGGATAGAAACTTTGTGTGAGACACTGCGAGACGCGCCCCGAACACTCTGTATGAGTGAAAGCTCTATCCCGATAGAGATTAGTGCGCCCTGCTATTTTCCGATCCGATGGACACGATCGGAGCAAACTCCGCGCCGTTTGCCGCTTTGAAACGTTCCGGACGCAGATTAGTGTTGCGCGCGTTAAGTGCAGAGATGGCGGGCGTCACTCAAAAACCCTCGACAAGATCCTGCTATTAAGCGCGAGCCTTGTCAATCTCTCCCCGAAGTTCCCGACGCGCGCTTTCCGCACAGGTTCGCACATGAATTCCTGCGCGCCGCGCACAAACAAAAGCGAGCGTCGCGGAGAGACAAAAAACGACGGGACGCGTGCACGCTTAGGTGCTCGACTTGATTGATGGTTTACGTTTGTTCTCTGATATCCCTTTGCCCCAATCCCTTAATCCGACGGCTCGAGAGTCACGTGCGCGCTCGGCGAGGAAGCGAGCGGGACGCGCCGGAAATATGCTACAAGTTGCGAGGGTGGTGTCCATGCGTCCGCGAGTAATATCTTTGTCTCAACCTCGCCGACGCATTCAATTATTCCGAGCAATGGCCCGACATAATGGGAAATTCATGGTCCGGCCGCGCGCGCGAATTGAAATTGATTGCAGGGATGCAAAGTTAATCTCGATCTGACAATGAGATAAGAACGGATAAATCGAATCGAATGAGTCTTGGGTGAATATCGAAAACCGTTTGCAGGTCATCCGTACTTCTTCAACCAGTTGTCGACCGGGCTGGACATCGTGTCCATGGCTGGCGAGTGGTTGACGGCGACGGCCAACACCAACATGTTCACCTACGAGATCGCGCCCGTCTTCATCCTCATGGAGAACGTGGTGATGACGCACATGCGGGAGATCATCGGCGCCAACTGGAAGCGCGGAGATTCCATCCTGGCACCTGGCAAGTACCGACGTTAATTATTCAAGCAAAGCCGAATGAAACCCATTGCGGATGGGGTCGCCAATCCCCAAAGCCTATTAAACCAAATTTGCGCACCGTTCGATTGCTCACTGTTGGACTTTTGGCTGTCAGGCGGATCCATTTCCAATCTCTATGCTTTCCTCGCCGCACGTCACAAGATGTTCCCGAACTACAAAGAGAAGGGCATTGCCACCATCCAGGGCCAACTCGTCATGTTTACTTCTGACCAAGTAAGCCGCGCCTCTCGTGACTGACACAGATAGAATAATCGCTTCGATTTCGAACTTTCGCAGAGTCATTACTCAGTAAAGTCTTGCGCGTCGGTTTGCGGTTTGGGCACTGACAACTGCGTCATCGTTCCGTCGGACATCCACGGCCGCATGATCCCCGCCGAGCTGGAACGTCTCGTCTTGGATCGCAAAGGCAAGGGCCACATCCCGTTCTTCGTCGCCTGCACCTCCGGCACGACCGTCTTGGGCGCCTTTGATCCCATCAACGAAATCGCCGACATCTGCGAGAAATACGGAATGTGGATGCACGTTGATGTAAAGCTACCGAACTTGTTTACCACCGGAAACTTGTTGTGATGCGAAATTTCTGTTAAATTGGGTTATAGGCGGCGTGGGGTGGCGGTCTGCTGCTCTCCAAGAAATACCGACATCCCCGTCTCACAGGAATCGAAAGGTACGTGCGAAAATGAGGTTAGCCGAGGTGGCACCCAGTGGGGAATATTTAAAACCCCCGACGCCACTGAAAGCGGACCTCATCTGGCTTGTTGGCGCGTTTAGCTGTAATATGCACGCGCTCCACAAAGCCCACGGTTGATTAATGGTCCTGCAATTAATTACCGTCGGCGGCAGGCGGTTTAATTGCACGCGCACGATTTATTAAAGCGAAAATGTGAACGCTGTCAAAGTGCCAAACAATGCGGACGCGAATTTAAAAAGAAATCAACGTCCTGCCTCCTGCCGACCGATTTCCATTACGCTTCCGGCGGCTAACAGATTGCGAACAAGATATCCGCGTCGGAATACATCTGGAATAGTTCGCAGCGTCGTGTAATCAACGGATTAAAAGTTTTCGCACCCCGCGCAACATGCTTTTGCTCTCTTCGCACTCGCCGCTTACAATTCTCCACCCTCGGGCACGACGCCGCTCCATATCGCGACGCTCCTGCCCACCCGCAGATGGAAAATCAATATCGGGCCCATAAATCAAGCGCAAAATATGTTTATTGATAAAGCATTGACGGCCTTATCTTGCCGTCGATAGTGTCGCATACGAGCTGTCCGGGAATATTTTGGCGCCGAATAAGTTAACGCAAAGCATCCAGACCTCTCTAGGCGGTGGTTATATTATGGCGGAATATGCGCGAATATTCCTGCTGGCTTATCGCCCTTGCTCCGGTGTGTGCAGAGGAACGTCGGCGAAATCCATCATCGGCGTTCGCTTTGTACGGCCGCAAAAGTGTTTTGCGTGCGCCCGCGCCGCAGCGCATAATGAAAAACACACGGATTATGCAAAGCGAATGGTTATGGAGCGATAAGGCGGATTTAAAGCGCCCCGTCTGTTTCGCGCCGACGAGAATTTGCGAGCGGCGGCGCGGCGGCGGCCGCCCGCTAATCTCGGCACTCTCGCTTGCGCGTTTTTTATTTTATTACCGTTAGCGCCTTTCGCGCGGATTGCCTTTGTTTGCTTTGCGGGCGAATTTGAAACGATTACTTTCTCACTTTCAGGGCTTCCTCCGTCACGTGGAATCCGCACAAATTGATGGGCACGCTTCTCCAGTGCTCCACCATTCACTTCAAGGAGGACGTAAGTAATGGAGCGGGAAATTTTATCGTTTTTTATCATGTTTACCTTGACATTACCTTGACTTAACATTTTCATGGCGTTCACATGTAGGTAACCAATCGCACAGAAAATAATTTATGCGAATCGGTTAATCTAGAGCGGTGGAATGTAAAAATGAAAGGCGAACAACTGCAGTTGCTAGGTGAATGCACCGACGGACAAGTCTTCGGTAGCCGTGATCGTCTAGTGGTTAGGACCCTACGTTGTGGCCGTAGTAACCCAGGTTCGAATCCTGGTCACGGCAATGCGCGAGCATTGTCACGGAGGAGACTGTTTTTTTCTATGTGTTTTATTTCGCACTATTAAAATCTATCCCGCGTGCGTTAAACTCGAAATTACCGAGGGCGGCGAGCGCGCCGACTGCGCGCTCCGCAGTCCTGCAACATATTGGAATGTTGTATGATGTTGTAGGGGCGCGGGCGGCGGCGGCGCAGCTGTGGAATTTTCAATTTGAAATTCCTCAGCCGTCAGTTTGTTATTTCCTGCCGTTCATGCCGAGTTACTGCCGCCGTCTGTTCTCCCCCTAGTTTCATCTCGCACAGCTTGGACTTTATGGACGGGCGAATGGATAGGCGCGGAAGACGGATGATGAGGAATATTGTAGTTACTTTTTGGCCATTCATCCGCGTAACCGCCGCATTTCTGTCCCTCCCGCGCGCAGAAACAAATCTTCACTCTTTGTTTGCTCGCCTTGCAATACTGCGAGCCGAAATTAGCGCTTGTTTCCTCCTTCCGAAGGGCCTCCTCATGAGCTGCAATCAGATGGACGCCGAATACCTCTTCATGCCGGACAAACTCTACGATGTCAATTACGACACCGGCGACAAAGTCATCCAGTGCGGGCGACACAACGACATCTTCAAGTTGTGGCTGCAGTGGCGTGCGAAGGTAAAAAAAAAGAATCGTTCAAAAAGTTCCCCAGGTGAGGCTCGAACTCACAACCCCGGCATCGCTCACGACTCACTGTCTTATAAGTACCGTGCGCTAACCAATTGCGCCACTGGGGATGCGTGCGACGGGCGCGCACGGACATATTCGACGAACACGTAATGCTCATGCTTCGATTGTGCAGGGCGACGACGGCTTCGAGAAGCACATGGACCGTCTGATGGAGCTCTCCGCGTACATGGTCAAGCGCATCAAGGAAATGCCGGACAAATTCTATCTCATCCTCGAGCCGGAAATGGTCAACGTCAGCTTCTGGTACGTGCCCACGAGGCTTCGCGGCGTTCCGCACACCTCCCAACGTGAGGTCGAGCTCGGAAAGGTATGGACGTATCTGAATTTGCCGTTCGTTGTCTTGTGCTAATTGCGAGTAATAAATGCGCTCAGATCTGCCCGATCATGAAAGGGCGCATGATGCAAAGCGGCACATTGATGGTCGGCTATCAACCCGACGATCGAAGACCCAACTTCTTCCGGAACATCATCTCCTCCGCTTCGGTGACGGAAAAGGACATCGACTTTCTACTCTCGGAACTGGATCGTCTCGGCCACGACTTGTAAGCGCGGCGAGTTGAACCTAGCAAATGCAATTTAACCGTCACAGACGTGTATATTATAAAATTAACAAAGATGACCGTAATTGTAAAATACACAAGAGGCAAACAAGTAAAAGTACACTAAATGTAGTTTGTGAGAATTATCAGGCCTGCGTCGGGCAGGACGAAATCTAATTCTAACCTATATAAACAAATTGTTGTCATTGCATAGTCATATTCACTCTATTTGTCGATTTTAACGATGCGTTATTGATTCAATCACAAAATTTTATGATTGTTGTGTACATTTAAAAAGAGAACTTTATGCGACGCCGCCTCTTCAACCCAAACGAACGTAAGCGATTGCTTTGCGTCGCGACGCATTGTCGACAGAAGAAACGCAGTCGAACGTTAGGTAAAAGTATTAAAGTATATAAATCTATGTGCGTACGAGTACGTCACTTTATGAATATTCATTGCATACAGAATGATATAAGCAGTTCATTTCCGCATGAAAGCGAGAGGAAGCTGAACGAAAAATAACAACCAATATTATCTATAAAAACATATCAATGCGCAGGATTACAATGCATAGACTATATTTACATTTTCCGCTGCAGAAGACATTACAACACTACCTCAAACGAACACAAGCTGTATAGCCAATTGAAGAAGATGCTTCTTTGAAACAATGATCTCTTGTCAATACAAATACTCCTATGTACATGCTGCATGCGAAACGTACACATACTCCGTGCATTGTACATTTTCATTGCGCAAATGTTTCTTGAGCGACGAAGAGCTTTGAGGGTTTTGTGATTGAAAAACGTAAGATTCATCACGTTCTGTTATATGTTACATTGTTGTCCAAAGCAAACTTCATAAAGGACGAAACGTTTGTGTTACTCTAAGAATAATTGATTCGAAATGTTGTTATCGCTGTCATTGGATTACTGAGGAGTTGTTTTAAATGTCAACAGCGTTCGGGAATTAGAAAACGATTCCAAGAACCTCTTCCGATGATATCCTCGGTCCGTTATCTATTATCTATTACTATACTCAAACGATGAATGTAAAAAATTGACGAAAAACCAACAAAAACATGACTTAAGTGTTTTACTTGTAGCGTATAAATTTCTAATATAAAGTAATTAACCAAAAATTCACATACTGAGAAGTATCATAATTTCAAGAAAACGAAAATGTGTAGCTGACGCAATAAAATGTTGTATAGAAGAAACTCATATCTTAAAATGCACTAACATTAAAGCTATTGTACTCACTTAACTTAATTCATAAGCGGAGTTGGTTTACTGTAAAGATGTACTCCTTGTACGAGAACGCTTAATATTCTTAGTTCGGAACATGTAACAGGACACAAAAGGATAGTGCACCTATTGTTGTTATTTTGCGATATATAGTTTATAAACGAACAAGAAATATACAAATCTATTGAACGTTTATCTGGAGCAACCGAAAAAAAAGCAAGAAAATATTATATATTCTAGTCTATTATAAAGAAAAACAGAAAAGATGGTATATTTAGAGAGACACATTTATAAGAACTGCCAGACTCTCGTTTACTCATTTGTGGGTAAACGCGATTCAACGATGATGAAATTGAATATCTAAAGAAACAAAACCTTACTTATACCAGGATAGCATTTTACTAGGTGTTTACTTTGAACACGTTTGAAAATGATATCGTTTGACGATGAGTGACGTTTTCAATTTGAGTTGCGAGAAGTATTAAGAGGATGTCGAAGTGTAACAACAAAACTAAGTCTTCCAAGTCAACCGCGTCGCACTTCTGCAAGTTCGCACGCGCTCGAGTTGACTATATAATTACTACGATAATTAAGCGAATAAGTTGATTAGTATTTAGTCGGTATTGACTTAAATCATGTATCATTAGCTGGCTTAACATGTATCAATTATTATTGATCCTTAACGTTGAAAGAGGTTGATTAAGTGACATGTAATATCAAGAGCTATATCATCGAAGATTAAAATAACCCTGGAGATATATGTATTATGCGTTTGGAATTCAAACAATGATGTAATTAATAAAATAACGTGTAAACTGAGTGATTTTCTAGTTATTTCGCTATTCCCGCTTGTTGCCAAGGCGTCGATCTTTACTAAATTCGCTTCTTTGCTCGGATTACCATTTCAGGTTTCTGGTGTTTATGGCGTTTAATTATTCAAACATAGGAATTTGTTTTTCTAGCATTTCTAGTATATCCGAAGCGGCGGAGCAGGCTGGAGAACCGGAAAATTTAAATACGACCTTGATAAGGTGCGCTTCGGGTTTTTAGAGTTTGTTTCATTCGAGAACTTGCCGTTGCCTGACGACTAGATGCGGACGAACTGTTGCGGTGTGAACGTGATAATCGCAATCGGCGCCGCGAGTAAACAATTGTCAGTGTTGGAAGAGAATTACTTGGGTGTACAGCGTTCATTACAATGAAGTCGTTTGTAGAATATGCGAAAAATTGTCACTTCCCAATTGAAAATTTACCGTACGGCGTATTTTCGACAGCAAGCGATGTAAGTATAAGATTTAACAAAAAATGAATACATTCTGCGTATAAGTTAGGTTAATGTGAGTAACAACACATTAGACGTTATAAACAAATGGAATAATTGTTGCAAATCGGTATTATAGAGACACCTACCGGAGTGTAGCTAAAGTACCTTAGTCAAATTTATAGAAATCTAAAAAGATGATGTGCGACATCTGCTGACATATTATAGAAGTAGATGTATCAGAATTTTCAAAATATTTAAACAATTCAATGGTGTTTATTACTCAGGCACAACTGTCGTACTAACTCACATATAATATAACAAAATAATAACATCATATATTGACAACTTCATATAATATTTTCAATATTATATTGCTTCAAGAATACGCACCGCATTGGAGTAGCAATCGGAGACTTAATCCTCGATTTAAAAGTAATTTCGCACCTGTTCGATGGACCACTGTTGAAAAGTAAGCAAGATGTCTTCAAAGCAGTAAGTCTCTACTTATAAGTAAACATCATTTTCGATTGTTTAATAATGAGCATTCCAGACGACTCTCAATGACTTTATGTCTTTGCCGCACAATGCCTGGAAGGAAGCCCGTGAAACGTTGCAAAAACTTTTGTCGGTGGAATGCCCCACGCTTCAAATGGACGCTGCATTGAAATCAAGGTAAAACTTTGCCGATGATTATATAATGTATGGACCAGTTGAAGATGATTATAAATAACTTTTGTTGTTTTAAATTGCAGAGCTTTCGTGCCGCAATCTCACGCAACAATGCACTTGCCAGCACGTATTGGCGACTACACTGACTTCTACTCTTCGATTCATCACGCCACCAATGTTGGGATTATGTTCAGGAGCAAAGAAAATGCCTTGATGCCAAATTGGTACAGATTTAGTAACAAATGTTTAGTGTTTTTACAAATCTCTAATAATCTCCGATTCGTTTCATAGGAAATACTTGCCAGTCGGATATCATGGACGCGCTTCCTCCGTGGTCATCTCAGGAACGCCAATCCGCAGACCAAACGGCCAAACTTTGCCAGTTGACGGAGTTGAACCAGTTTTTGGACCATGCAAGCTCATGGACTTTGAACTGGAAATGGCTTTCTTCGTCGGGGGACCCGCTAATACACTAGGCGAACCCGTTGATGTGAAAACTGCTCATGAGAGGATATTCGGATTTGTTGTGATGAATGATTGGAGCGGTATGGAATGAATTTAAATTACTAGAATAGAATACCGAAACTAATCCAATGCAACTTTTCCAGCTAGGGATGTTCAGAAATATGAATATGTGCCTTTGGGACCTTTCACTGCCAAGAACCTTGGCACGTCAATCTCCCCCTGGGTAGTAACCACATTTGCATTGGAACCGTTCAAAGTTGCCAACTTTGATCAATCGCCAACTCCATTCCCATATTTGCGCCACGATGACGCTTTCAACTTCGACATCAACTTGGAGGTGCAACTCATGCCCAAAGGTTCGACCACACCAACGACGATTTGCAATTCGAACTACAAGTATTTGTATTGGACCGCAAAGCAGCAATTGGCTCATCATTCTGTTACCGGATGTAACATGAATGCTGGCGACCTTTTGGCAAGCGGAACTATTAGCGGAGAGACCCCAGATTCGTTCGGATCCATGTTGGAGTTATCCTGGAAAGGCACCAAGCCCATGACTTTGCAAGATGGTTCTCAAAGGAAGTTCCTGCAAGATAATGATACCGTCATTATGCGGGGAACTTGCGAACGAGACGGTTGCGTTATTGGGTTCGGAGATTGTGTTGGTACCTTGCTTCCCGCTTTGGATTTGTAATAATACGCAATGCATTATGTCATAAATAAACATGTTGATTATAATAAATTCTTTAAGAAGAAAAACGTCCCCACCGTGACAATGTTTGCACATTGCCGTGACCAGGATTCGAACCTGGGTTACTACGGCCACAACGTAGGGTCCTAACCACTAGACGATCACGGCTACCGAAGACATAACACGCTTGCTCTAGAAATTCTGCATTAACTTAAGTATCTTTGTCGCTTGCTTGACCAACAACTTTCTAGACCGAGTGCCGAGAGAGCGGGAGGAAGGAACAGAAAAACAAGTTATGTTTAGATATATTAAGACCGGGATAGCGCGTACGCAGTCCCGACTACCAAAAATTGCGCGCCCGAGTTATCCACATTAGGGATAATCGCAGGGGTCAGCCCGACCGCAGTGCAATGGAAGGGCCTCACCCTGGGGGAACCGCCTTGCTGATCACGGTAACCCCTACGCCAGGTAAGTATGCTTTCCTCGCCAAAGTTTTGCCTATTTATCTATAAGATCTCCGGAAAGAATTTTAGAAGGACCTAACTGCCATCTATTGAGTTCAGGACACAACAAATAATCCACGAATTTGCACAGCCTACTTCAATAGATTTGAACCCTACGTACCATAGGTATAGAATCACTTACGACAGTACAACTTGGAAGCCAGTTTTTAAATTTACATTTTAAATAATAATTTACCCAACAAACCATCCTTATAATTATCTAAAACTTGACGGCCTATTATTAACACTAATTGCAAAATAAGAGGTACTAATAAGAAGTACTAGGTACATACAACCACGTCCATGCATAAATAATTAATGTGAACTATATATAGACAGCTCATTAAATTATTTCAAAAGGATTGTGGAAAGCACCAATCGGGTTCATTGCCTAAGGTTAATAACTCCGATATTTCAAATATTTTATTGCTTACACCAACTTACAATTAGAAGTAATTTACACCGTTCTCAATATATTCAGGAATTCCCATTATGAATAAGTTACCATGCCGAAAATACCTAACACTTCACAATTATGAAACAGCTTTCAACCCCTTCCCGCCGACACATTCCACCAACTCGCACTGGCGTCATCGCATTGTAATTTTCTACCTTGCTGGCACACATTACTCCATAACAAACCCACCCCAATAAAAACCTCCCCGTAAATCATTTTGCAAACATTCAACAAACTTCTCGTGCAAGTGTAAATGCATAACGCGCACACGTCTATCAGGAAATACCAACAAGTCACAAGGTACGCACGTATCGAACGAGCAATGCAACAATGCGGGTGGTTCGAATACGGTATTAACGGGGCGACGATAAACAGTATTGAATTATTAATGTGCGCGGCGCGAGCGCTCGCCGTTGTCTTTTCCTCGGCTATATGGTGAAATCATGTTAATGTAAAAAATATTGATCCACGAGGGTGACCCCACGCCGGAGAGTGAGGTAACGCGCGCGTAACTTCTTCGCGGTCTCCGGTGGCAGCGGTGAGGCGGCGACGACGGCGTGCGGTTAGTCAACGCTAAACTATCGCGGCGGCAACACGCGAACTCTCGCGAAAGTTTTCCGCCAGCGCGACGTAAAAGAACAACAATATAAACAAACTGGAACTTATCGATATATTGTTGAACAAGTAAGTACATTGTTTCTATGTAGTTGTTGCATTTACAATCCGGTTTGTTAAAAATTCGCCACCACTCAATGATTAAATACTTTTTTTTAACAAAAATGTTAATTCCGACATTCTTGCAATGTTCCTAGGGGTTTAATTCAAATCTAGAGTCATTTGTGTAATTAAATATCAACCTTAACTACTCACTAATGAATTATAGGTACGACCTGGCTAGCTCATTACTTTCTACCCCGTCCCTTTCGATTTGTTAGCATTTGCAAACTGAAAATAGCCGAGCACATTCGTAAAAATAACTCCTTTGAAATATTCATCGAAAATCTTCACGGTCGATGCGCAGTATATTTCGAGAGACTCCAGGTGACTAATTACCGATTGATTGATTAGAGAGTGGGCGAACGCCTGGGAAATTGAACGAAACGTCGGAGGTGTCGCACCGGATTAAGCATGGCATTGAGCGGTGCCTTGGCCAAAAACACACAAGATCGAAGCGACTTGGTCGCATACTGGAGCGTCCCACTGTGCGACGGGATGCACACTGTCGAATTCGAGCACGGATCAACAAGTGGGAAGCGGGTGCTGCGGATCGATGGGAAGGTAAAATCCTTGTTGTCCTTGTATCTTTTTCGGGTGCCCTTGGGAATCACGAATTACTGTGTCAAGATTCTCTTTAGATTGAATCATTCATGAGCCAAGATTTTGTTGACTAAGGAGTAAAGGTTTTCTTCCTGCGTTGGAAGTTCTTAGAAAAGACGGGATGTTCAAGGTTTTGAAGCATTTGGGAATTACAAATGACTGACTCAGGATTCTCTTTAAATTCTCATGTCATGTTTTTTTTACTAAAGATTGAAGGCTAGATAATTCTTCTAGAAGTCGAGATATTCAAAATTTTAGGATATTTTGGAAGTACAAATTACTGTCACAGGATTCTCTTAAAATCGAATCATTATTGTGTAAGGATTTTATTGATTAAGAACTAAAGATTTTCTCCCTGCGTAGGAAGTTTCCAGAAAATACGGGATGTTCAAAGTTTTAGGCTGTTTGGGAATTACAAATTACTGTCTCATGATTCTCTTTAAATTTAGTCATTCTCATGACAGGGATTTGTTGGCAAAAGATTAAAGGCGTTCTCCCTACATAGATAATTCTTCGAAAGAACTGGTATGTTCAAAATTTTAGGATATTTGAGAAGTACAAATTACTGACATAGGATTCTCTTAAAATTGAATCATTCTTGCGTAACAAATTCTCCGAAAAGTCGGAGTTTAAACTTCTTCGAATATGTGGGAATTAGAAAATTATTTTCCTCAAGATTCTCTTTAAATTAATCATTCCTGTACCCAGATTTGATTAACTAAAAAATAAATCCCTCTGCGTACGAAGATCTCAGAAATGACGTGATGTTCAAGGTTATATGATATTTGGGAAGAACTGTGCTAGGAGTCCATTGACAAGGATCTCTTCCTGCTTGGGAAATTCTCCGAAAATGACGGAATGTTCAAACTAAGTAGATGCCGCTTATAAGGTTCTGCGATTATATGGAATTGCCTGTTAAATGGCATCAATTTGGCGGGACGAAACGAAGAAGGCCGACACTTTGTCAACGCCGCTTTTATGGGATTTCGGTTACAGTGTACAAATGCTGCTGGCCCGACGTATTCCTTATAAGCGGCATCTACTGTATTTAGGATGTTTGGGAACACAAATTGCTGTTTCAAATTGAATCATTTCTGTGTTCAGATTTTGTAGAAATGAATTCTCCGAAAAGTACCTTCATTGGATATCTGAAAGGACGAAATGACTCACTCAATACTCTCTTAAAGTTGAATCATCCAAGTACCTTTTACGATTATGCAGGCTGACTGTGAATTTTCTCCCTGAATAGGAAATTCTCCGAAGAGACTGGATGTTCAAACTAGTAGGCGACGAAAAGTTCACGCTCGGCGCCGACCAAACCAAATGCGAATTACGCGTCGATCCTCAACCACATTTCACCTTCAGCTACACGCTCTACGTAGACGGCAAGCCCTACGAGAAATTCATCGAGAAACAAAACAAGTTCCTGCGCACGTGGGGCGTCCTGCTCGGCGGAAGCAGATTCCGAGTTGTCTTCGGTGAGTCGTCCTTCTCGCACTTCCCAGCCTCGCGCTCAGGATGATTCATATATGTGGCAAATAGTTTAATTACGTATTTATTTATTCATGACCTTGCATAACATTCGCGCTCTCGTCGCGCCGCCGCCGCCATCGCCCGCGCCTCGTCTGCCCCTAAACGGCGCCGAAACACGTCCGCAGAATCTGAACGCGATTCAAAACATGCAATTCCACAAATAACACGAACGCGGCGCTCGCATATTCCAAGCGCAATTACTCGGCCCGCATGAACGCGTTTACGTAACTGACCATACGCCACTTGCAGAGAAACAAACCCTCAACATATGGGTCAACGGGCAGCTCGTAGACGCCGAGAACGCCTTCGTGCCGGACGGAACGGAAATGCGGTTCTGCTTGGAGGACGCGCCGGCCACCATCAAGTCTTCGGCGGACAACAAACAAGGCATCGTGCATAATTTATTCGTGAGCGGCAAGCGGGTGGAGGAGGACAGCGAGTTGCCCGATTGGAAGAAGTGAATTATCGTTATATCGTCCTATCGCACCCGCACGGCGTTCACGATTTGTAATTTATGTGATTTCATGTTACTCATAGGATTATATTGTTTTAAATTATTTGTATGCAATGGAGAATTAAATGTTTCTATTTGGATTAAAAATCGTCGTTTACTTTTATAATTACTCATATAATTACAACAATGGTTAAACTAACAATCAAATCCATTCAATGTATTGAACTGCCTTTTCAAGTTCAACTTGGGACTTTCAAATTGAGAGAAACAATGTCCAAATTAGAATAATCGATTTCAAGTGAAACAATTTCAAAATGAACTCGATTTCAAATTGAGAATTAAGAATATCAAGTTGGACTAAACAAAATTGAATTGGTAGGTAAGGAAACCAAGAGCGAACAGAGAGCAATGAAAATATCTCAATTTGAAGTTGAAGCTACTTCATGCAAAAGAACTAGTAGTTCACAGTTCATCTGAAGACCAAAACAATCACCAAATACATATTACCGTTATAATTTTCTTCGTGCAATAACAATTTGCCCACATATTTTTAAATTATATATAAACTATTAATTTTAACAGTGTAGAGAAGTCTTATTCCTATTTTTGAGAGTTATTTTTAATAAATAATGAACTACGTAGTTTATTTGTCTTGTTGATTCCAATTGATAATACTAAATTAAATAGGAAATGACAAAGAATTTCTATCCAAAGGAAGGAACAAATTATTATAACGATTCATATCGATTTTAAAAATAATCGTGTGGTTTTAAGATCTAATAATTGATTATTGCATAAATGTCAGCATGTAGAGTATCGATGTAATATCATATCATTTAAAAATCGATATGTATTGCTACAAAATATCACGATTATTCAACAAATTCACTTTACTATTAGCACCATTAATATTATTAATAAAGTTAAATACTTTCTACGTTGGTTAAGACTAACAATTACCACAAGCAACCACCTGTAAATTTAAGTTTAAAGGGAGTTTATCGAGGGTATTTCTGCACATTTATAAAATTACAATCAATATTAATTATGTTCCAACAAAATTAAACACGCATTAGAAAAATGTCAGTATATTAAGAACAATCAATTACGTTATTTAAAATAAGAAGAAAAAGGGATTCCGGTACCGGGAATCGAACCCGAGCCTCCTGGGTGAGAGCCAGGTATCCTAGCCACTAGACCATACCGGACCGCTGTAGGCCTTCTACATACGACAAAGATAACCAAGAGATTGCTTTGTAGCACCATCTTACATTAGGTGAATAAACTTGATCGTCTTCCATTCTCTCCATTGGTCGCCCCCGTTCGTGCGGCTTCGTTCCCATACTTTCTAACTGTCAAACGCAAGAACCTTGACCTGTCAGATCCCAAATCAATTTGTTTGTGTTGTGCGCCGTGCGAGTTCGGTGCGTTTGAAACGAAAGCTCGGCGGGTTCGGTGCAACCAAAATGGAAATTAAATAATCGCCGCGTACGTTGACGCGTAACTTGCGGTGCGTACACGCTGCGCAACAATGGCATTCCATCCCGCGTACTCGGGCGATATCCTGCATTTAAACGTCGGCGGAAAAAAGTGAGTGCATTCATTCACTTCCTCAATCAATAACACTCTAATGACAACAATGCAGATAACGAGAACGTTTTCGCTCCTATCGCAGCTTTTCGACGTCTCGACAGACGCTGACATGGATTCCAGAGACGTTTTTCACTTCGTTACTTAGCGGCCGCATATCTAGCCTAAGGGACGAGAAGGGCGCCATATTCATCGACAGAGACCCGAAGATATTCTCCATTATATTGAACTACCTACGAACCAGGGAAATATCTCTGAAGAACATCGACATTCGGACGCTGAAGCATGAAGCCGAATACTATGGGATTGCCCCACTTGTTAAGCGCTTGAATCTCTGCGAGGAAATGACACATTCTGGATGCGGGGATGTTCTGTTCTGCGGATCGCTTCCACCACCTAGTAAATACCGTATAATAATATTATTGTAAAAAATAATTGAGGTTCCTTGTTCGTTTAGGTATTCCCGTAAATGACTTGGCCACGAGCACGGCGATCGAAACCACAGCTGTTCATAAGCCTAGCAGGGCGCCGAACGATCCTCCGGCTGCGCCAGAGGCAGCGAACGAGAGCGTCGCTGGTGCCAGTGGATCGCAATGCCCGCCGATCGCCGCGCCTTTGGTCACGCCGCAAGTCTTGAACGGCAACTTTCTGCAGACGCGCCCGACCGGCCACACGCGGAATCCCTCGCTGGAGCTGCGGAGCATTTCGGGCAGTTGCAGCCGAAGCTCGCAGGATCTGAGGGGTTTGGCGGCGCGGGGTCCGCCGGGGCCGGGACACTCGCGGGCGGCGTCCCTGGATCTGAGACACGCGCGCAACTCGTCGGCGGATCTTAACAAGTTGTTCAGGAACGACCTAGGGCTGATATTTAGCACAAATAGTAAGTTAACGCATTGCTTCTCGATTTTCATGAAAATTTCACAAAGCTTTCACCCAAAACGACTTTAAAAAGTTCATCCCAAATTCAGACATTTAATTATTGATAAAAATTATTGATTCAACTTTTTATGGTGGAGTGGAGTGAATTACCACAAGCAAAGCAACAAATTTTAAACAAAGATTGCCTCAAAAGGTTAATTTGAAATTTAGAAAATTGAGATTTTCCCATCTTCTCAGTTTCCAGAATTAAATTAGCAAATATCCTGTTTTTTTTTCCACCAATTATTGGTGGTAACCCTTAATACTTGAAGTTTTATTAGGAAAAAAAACAGCTTTTTTATAAAAGCATAGTTGTGGAGTCAAGAAAACCCAAGCTTTCCACTTATAAATGTTTCAACAATTTAAGTTGAAATTCGCAAAATTCTGGTTTTCCCGCCCTCAAATGTGGACAGTGGTAAAGAATGGGTTGTGCGATAAATTATTTTAAATAACCGTGAATATTTTTTTGGAGTAATACTAATTTGTTACGATGGCGTCAAAAAGTTTATTCAGACTTGACAAAATTGCGATATTCGCTTCCTCAAACGAGGACATTTGTATCTAAGAAATGTTGTTTACTTGCAAGTAAATCATTGGTAATCATATTGATTATTTAGATTCCGGTTGGGCCGATCCTCTGCGAGTTCAGATAATTAAAGCGCATCACAATTGGTTTGCGGTTGCCTACGCTCATTTCTTCGTTTGTTATCGGTAATATCTTACAACTAGCCGTGTTATAGAATCGCACGAGTAACGTAATCATAATGTTGCAGTTTGAAGGATTCCAGTGGATGGCAACTTGTGTTTACGAGTCCCTACATCGAGCACTGCATAGAACGCATTGCCATAAATGCGAAGATGGGCAGCGGGAGTGCGGGGGAGGCTACGAAAATGGTGGCGATATCGTACGGCAGTCAGGTCAGGTTGTGGGGCATATCAGAGGATGGTGTTCGAACGAATATCGGTAAGTAGTAGTGTAAACGTCCTAGCGTAGACGACATATTTTCGCTATCACCCAAGGAATTTAGTTTCGCTGTTTGCGAATACGAAATATGGTTTAACAGGCAAGGAGGAACGCAGTGAAAGTCCCGTTTTGACGTTTTTTTGAGCGTATTTCCCATCTATTTTCTCCTCTAATATCAATAATTTATTTTCAATAAATAATTTCAGTACAATTTACAAAAACGAGCCGAAGGCGGAGTCATATTTCACGATCTATTACGATTTTCATGTTCAAAAGTTATTCACTATTAAGAATGCCTGTACAAATTTTGTGATATTTTCTTTGATTCGTGTAACTTGTAGTAATTAGAGGAACCGAGTGAAACGAAATTACACGCTACAAAAAAGTTCTCTTAAGATTAAAAAAATTATTTAACGCCAAAGATGTCGGCATAACCATAGGTCTCTCGGTCACTTTCTTTTGAATGAGTGGATTTGAAGAAAAAGCCCTAAAACGTAGTTTGGAGGTTTCTCCAACGAAAAATCAGAAAGTACGATGTTCACTTTAAACTCGAATTTTGAAACCAAAGTATAATCGCAAAAGAAAAAAGTAATCAATATGTTTTAATCCATTCAGGAACATTCAATTTGCAAGTCCGCGTCGAATACTTATTCTTCATCGGCAGTCAATTAGTAGCTCTCTCGTCTTCCGGCAAGCTCGGCGTTTGGCACGCGATGACGCAGCACTGGCAAACCCAAGACGTCGTCTCGATCGCTTCGTTCGACACCGCCGGCTCGTTTCTCCTCCTAGGTTGCAACAACGGCTGCATTTACTATATCGGTAAGTCGCTAGACTAGTCGTCACGCAGCCGATCGCTAACCTGCGACGCGATGCCGTTCCCTTGCAGATATGCAAAAGTTCCCGCTGCGAATGAAAGATAACGACCTGCTCGTCACCGAACTATACAAAGATCCGAACAACGATCCGGTCACGGCGATCTCCGTCTACTTGACGCCGAAGACAAGTGAGTATGAGCGCCCGGCGACCGAATCATCTGATATCTGTTTACGATTTTGTTTTCGAAAAATTGCTATTTATTGATTTGATGTTGTATATCACGCAATGTCATCATCAATCGATACTTTCCGAGGATTCGAATTGTTTGTTTTTTTCTAATACTCGCGCACACCTCAGCTCAATCGGTGTATCTCTGCATCTGTTTATATTTATTATTTATTACGTCATAATTACTTAACGACTTTCCAGAAATCGGGTAGCCACACGTAATTCCTAATTAACCGAACTTGTTTGTTTGTAATTTTGTTCGGCACGGCACGACGCGTGCGATGCATAGAGTAATG
Organism: Ecitodaemon sp. MM-2014; assembly: GCA_030557295.1. NCBI lineage: Eukaryota > Metazoa > Arthropoda > Insecta > Coleoptera > Staphylinidae > Ecitodaemon > Ecitodaemon sp. MM-2014. The sequence goes on from JARRAA010030821.1 coordinate 1,194,095, forward strand.
CTTGCGATAGATAAATCGTTGGCTACGGATGTTCTGGAAGTAGTGCGTAATTCATCCGCCTGTACTGCTCCACGTCGTTCCGTATTCCATACTAGCCAGTGAGTTTTTATTTCTTCATAAAAACTAAGCCTTGTGTTTCATGCCAGCTTCGGAGAGGGGCCGCGAAGGTATGACTTCTACAAACACAATTTTATTACTTTACTTAAGCGCTTAATTATCGAGCTCACGAATTGTGACTATTTGCGTACGCTCCATCGTTTGACGAATGAGATATCGGCATGTTTAAGTTGCGACGTAAACTCGATGCCCAGTAGTAGTCCAGAGTCCAGGGGGAAGGTAGACTTTGATCTTTGGTTTTATTCCGTCACGCCTTGAGAGTTTGCCATGGCGGTGCCTTAATAGTTTCGATACAAAGTCAAAGAGACGAGATACTCTTCCCTAGTACATTAGTTACAATCCGGAAACCGAACTAGATTTTGATGATAACTATCATGTCGTGGCGATTGAAAAATAAAACCTGTAGATTCGGTTCCCGGATTTAGTCTGCGTGCCGAGTGCACGAAAATTTGAATCAATCTCTTTGATGTTTGCGTTACATGTTGCAAATTTCGCGGCGAAGCATTTTTTATGTGGAATCTTGACAGGTCATAAAAATATCTGCGTTATAGTCCAAGATTCCGCGATCAAAATTTTCATGTGCGGACATTCCGCTATTATTAATTTCGGATCATGTTGCCTTCAGGAGATATCTGATCATAACGATTGATTTATTAATCGTGTCATTAAGGGTGTCTAGATGGATTTTATCAAGATAGTAATGTGTCTGCGATGTTTATTTTGCCACATTTTAGTATCCAACACTGTAAATACATATCTCTCGAAGTCGACATGAGCCAGACTTGGTTGGCGGCGGGTAATTTTCTACCCATCTAGGTGTATGTATTTTATTTGGTTAATTTTCAATCGTTGTATCTTGGACTATCGCCATATCATTATGACTGAAACACACAACATTCGAACGTTTTCTGGAAGAGAATTTTCAAAACCTACTTGTATAACAAAATTTAAGTGGGAAACTTTGGATAAAAAGCAGGGAATTTGGTCAATGATGAATTCTTCTTAAAGGAAGCTATCGTTCGAAACAAAACTAGCCATCAAGGAGATCGATTTAAATATTATGTATTCGGCATTCGGGCAAATAGTTTGTTTGATTTTCGTCCTTTTGTTATGTTTCATTTATTTGTATTTGTTTCTAACGACCGACCGTCGATTCACTTGCGAACCATTACGGAGCGAAGGAACGCTTTCGACGATTCAGTTCGGTCGTTTCTGTTGTATGGCCGGTGAAGGATCTAGATGCGAAACGTAGTTGGTTTGTTATTGAGATTTGATTGCCGCACGCAAAATTGGTTCTGTGCTGGTATGCCAACACAAGGACGATCAACCATTACCAATTTGTACGACCGTTATTTGCTTCCGATCGAGATTCGGTTATCGACTTACCAGTAATTCTTGGCACACACTCTCGTAACTCTATCGCTGTCGTAATCTCTGTTGTTCTTCTGTTCGTTGTTGTTGTCTTTGCGTCTTGTTTCCGTAACTGTTGATAGCTGCCTATTTAGTCTTGCCTTGTTCTCTGTACTGTACTCATCATGCTGTCGTACGATTTGCACTTGTAAACTTAGCGGAACGTGGCTTTTGAATGCGTCGATTGTAACGCGCGTAACGATCTCTCTCGCAGACCTGTGCGGCAACTGGATCGAGATTGCCTATGGCACCAAGTCGGGCTCGGTGCGCGTCATCGTTCAGCATCCGGAGACCGTGGGGCATGGTCCGCAACTGTTCCAAACCTTTACGGTTCATCAGAGTCCCGTCACGAAGGTAGGATCGTTTAGAAAGGGCTGTCGTGGAAGCAATTTACACAATTGCACTTGTTGCAGGTGACTTTGTCTGAGAAATATCTAGTCTCGGTGTGCTGCGAATACAACCACGTCCGGAGCTGGCGAGTGACCCGGTTCAGGGGGATGATATCCACCCAGCCGGGATCCACGCCCGAGGCGTCTTTCAAAATAGTGTCGTTGGAGTCCGTGGAGCCGTGCATTAGCTACTCGACGGCGAACGATTGCGGCCCGTTCGGGGAGCAGGACGACGAGCAAGTGTTCGTGCAGAAAGTCGTGCCGGACAACGATCAGCTGTATGTCAGATTGGCCAGTAACGGAAAGAGGTATTACAGCTACGCCTTTCAAACATGCCAACAGTTTTGAACTTTTTGTAATTGCATCTCTGTGATAGGGTGTGCGTGATAAAGGCCGTGGACGGAAGCACGGTGAGCGCGTTCTTCGTGCACGAGTGCGAGGGATCGAGCCGCATGGGCTCGCGGCCGCGAAGATTCATCTTCACCGGCCACTCGAACGGCTCCATTCAGATGTGGGATCTCACGACCGCGCTGGATCCATCCTATAAGACTGACACAGGTAACAAAGAAGCGAAGGAAGTCGCGCCTAAAATAGAACTGAATCGTTGACTCAAATAGAAGCGACGAACGGCGGTCCGTCGCCCGAGGAGCTGCTGCGCCTGCTGGATCTGTGCGATCTGAGCAACAGCCTCTGCTCGACGCCGTGCATGTCGCCGTCGCCGTCGCTCGCCGCCGCCGTGCGGCTCAAGTCCAGCAACGTCGCGTTCCTCAACCAGCTGAACCAGGACAGCGACAAGTCGTCCAGTTCCAATTAGGCGAGGCCCCCGCGCTCGTTGTTGACGATTCGGACGTTTTCGGTGCTACTAGCGAAGCGCGAGGTTCTTGTTTCGCGCATTGGCCAAAATCTCTCTTGCCAAGCCATCGCGGGGCGGCGGTAATTTATTGGTTATGAATATTATGTACTTGTTATCATTGCTCATATGTTTTATATATCGATAATTGGTTAATTTTCCGAGTAATTGTAAGGGTTGTGTGTGATAGACGCAAACTTGTATTTCGACCTATGTTAGATATAAAAACATTCGTACAAACGTGTTCTCATTAACAACATGGTAAACGGCAAC
>JARRAA010030821.1:1456667-1468572 GCA_030557295.1 Ecitodaemon sp. MM-2014
ACATTGTCATGACAACCAAAACGGACAAAACAAAAACGAGGCGGAATAAGTACGTTTGTACTCGATGTAAAGTCCTCGCAAATTACACCAAAAGTGTGCAAATTTCGTAGGAAAAAAATACTTGGCAACAAATGACCAAGTGGTAACTTAAAAACCGCCAAAAAACACAACAATTAAGCTTGATAAATCACTCATGATCACTGGTATTATCACAAATAATCGCCACTAATCTTTAAATCAATTGCTAATCGAAAGGAATGAATGTAAAACTCCTTTGCACTCTCTTGCAGTTTGTTAACCTATGCATAGTGGGCGTGGCTTCGCGACGCACAAGTTCCGAACGCGACTAGATTGCAGGTGGTTCGTGCATGGAGGAGGAAGAGAAGCGAGACGATGAATCATGAAAGCGGCGTGATTTTCACGGGCTTCTTGGTGGTCTCCGGGGAGCTGAAACAAATGGAATTGATGCTCGGCAGGCAGCGCAGCAGGCCCTGAAAGCTGGTCGCCGACGACGGCGTTGAGTCCTTGCTGTTTGGCACTGTGTGTATGTTCTGGAGGATTAGGAGCTCCTCCAGATCGCGTTCGCTGTACAAATTAGAAACGCACGTGACACGAGTGATTTGCGTTTGCGCTGCGGGGCGGAAACCAGGTTGGGACGGAGGTTAGGTTCGGAGGTTAGTCAAGGATTCGAATTATTTTAATATGGTCAAACGTGGACAGGTTGAGTTCGATTCGAAGGAAGGTTGCGACGTGCGCGCTCACCTCGAGTGCTCCAGGAATTCGTTGAAGACGTTCCTCGGTATCTGGCTGGGACGGTCCAGGTCGGCGTACAGCTCGGTCTCGCGATTGTACAGGTACAGAAAGTCGTTCAGCTGCTTGGCGACGATCGCCGCGCGGTCCTTGTCGGACAGCTTGTTGCTAGGAATCTGACGAGGAGAAAGACGCATGTTAAGCACCAGAACAAAATGGCGGCTAGTTATCTGACTGAAGATCGGCATACTTTAACGTAGAACGGATTCTTCAAATAGGTCGAGGCCTTTTGCAAGAACTTCAGCACGATCTCGATGTGTCCTTCCTGGTCGGCCGACGTGGAGATCCTCTTCAGCACGCAGAGCAGGTACTGGCTGAACGCCTTCCTCGCCTCGACCTGCGTCAGCCGCTTGCCGTTCTTCACCATGTCGCACACCTGCCTCTTCAGCTCCTCGGAGCAATCCTCCTGCATGGCTTTCTTCGGCGCGGAGAGCGTCGACCGGTGTCCCTGGGACAGCTTGCGTTCGTAGCGATCTTGCCTCGGCGTGGAGACGGGCCCTTCGCATCGTCGGACGCTGTCCAGAGATCCGTCGCGCTTGCGCTCCTGGCTCATCCGCAGCGTCCTGTCGGGCCGCCCGGTCGGGAGCGTCGGCGTTATGATCATGTCGGGATAGAGGGACTTGTACAAAATCTGATTGTTGTTGTGCTGCCCCATGAACGAGAAGGGTATGGTCGTGCTGCTGCCGGCGATCGGTATGCCGGTGATGGCGTCCAGGTATTGCGCGTACTTTCCCCAGCTGTCCACGGCGGGGAATATGCGAACGAAGCCGCCCCTACGCAGGAACTGCTGCTTGGCGTTCTTCACCATCTTGTTGTCCTCCGCCGTCAGCGAGGAGTTGGACACCGAGACTGAGCCTTTGCTCGATTTCTTTGGCAGTGTGTGGTTGCTGAGACCGTCCGCCGAGTGGATCCTGCGACACTGCGATTTGCGATTAGGTGGTTTCTCGGTGTTCGCGTGCGTACTCACATTGCTGAACTTCATTTTCAGGGACTTGGAGCTGTGCGTGCTGGCCGGACTCGCCGGCTTGATCATCGGATCGACTGCCGGTATGCCCACCAAGGTTAGCAGGTCTGACAACATGGCAGACTTCAATCGGACGTCGAGCGGACTGTCGCAGCCCAGGCTCGGGGAGAGATTCACCTCCAGCAACCACGGCTTGAGGTTCTCGTCGATGAGGATGTCGAATCCGTACAATTCTATCCAGAAACATCGTTTAGGTTTTGAGGTTAGACAACATGGCGGCCGACGTTACCGAAACAATTTGCCGGATTGGGGACGAACATCTTGCAAGCGGTGACTATCGAATTCCCGCAGGAGAGAATCGCCTTGATGACCAGGTCCTCCACTTGAGTCATGAGCGTCGCCGTGTCCTTTCCGATGCTCTTCAAGTGTCGCAGCAGGGCGCTCAAGGTCCACTTATGGCCGACGTTCTCTGCGCTCGGATCGTCCGACCTGGAACGTTCGTCGATTAGCAATCTGCTCGGCCGGTCAATAATTGGGGTCTTACTTGACGTAATCGCTGTGGTACTTGTTGATGCTGTAGTTGCACAGATGCATGCACGGGTTCCACAGCTGCTTGTGCGTGGTGTCGTACTTGACGGTCGCGAACCGCACCATGCCCTCCTCGTAGATGTAGATGAGGAGCGGGTCGAACGACGTGACGGCGACGTACAGCCGCAGATCGCACTTGTGGCCCTTGATCAGCAGCGGCTTGGAGATGTACTTGGCGACGACGACCGGCTCCTCGATGGGCACCTGGTTGGGCGACTCGACGATGTAGATGCCGCGTCCGCGCGACGACGCCGCCGGCTTGACGATCCACGGCCCCTTGACGCGATGGTGCGTGGTGCACAGCTCCTTGTACTCGGTGGGCATGAGGAACGTCTGCGGGATGAAGTCGAAGTGCTTGAGGCCCTTGGCGTGCTGCATCTTCTCGATGTTCTTGTACAGGCGGTCCTTGCGCGTCAGCTCGTACGAGCGGGGAAAGTGATTGACGCGTTGGTGCGGTCCCATCGAGCGCAAGATGCCTGGCCGGGTGCGGAAGCAATTAATTGGACGCGAGGTGCATCGGTTCGAACGTACCTGGCTTGGGATGCGATCCGGTCCACAGGATGTTGTAGTCGTGGGAGTCGGCAGACGCCTCGACGATGCCATGGCATTCCAGCAGTTTGGCCAACAGCTTCGTCTCGGCTTGCACCACGCGAAAGGTGATGTGCAACTTCTGTCCCGGTTTCGACGCGATGTCCGCCTCGGAGGCCTGCGCCAGCGCAGAGCTTCTGAAGACTAGCACGGAGGACCTCGAGCCGAAACCGCCGCCGCTCAACCACGAGTCGGTTATGTGCGCTTCCGTTTGTTTCCTGCAAGCCGGACCACATTTACTCCCGTCGCCTCGGAATGCCGAAACTAAAGTGTTCTGTCGGTTGGTGCCGTATGTATTTGGATTGTGGTCGGGGGTTGGATCTAGGGATGGAGATGGAGCTAAAGGTACCTATGAATGATGTCCCGCCGACGCATCCTTTCCCTCGGCCGCTTACAAGACAGGCAGGCGCACCGCTCTACGACATCCCTCCATCGTGTCAGATAGTGTTGGTAAGTGTGCGTGAGACGTGTGATGGATCCGCGCCACCCGTCGCGTCTGGGCGGGCAGTAGATTTCGAAATCGTCGCTCAGCGGCAAGTGAAATTCGCTAGCGGAAGGAATCGAGACGCGTCGATACGAACGGAGGGCTCGCGCGCGAATGCTCCCTTCGGCTAGGTGCCTTTGCAGGAGCAGCTCGCCGTCGACATGGTTACTCCACGTTGCGGACAAACAAGTCGGTCCCAGTCCCGGGGGATGATTGGATTGCGCAATGTGCATTTTGAGTCGGAGGTATAGGCAGCGCAGGCTTCCGTATATGGGAACAACGTATGTCTCCAACCAGTCCAGTCGAAGCATTTGGTTGGGGATGATTGTGACTACCTCCGTGGTAACTACCTCCACGGAAGGGGTAGGTACCGGGGATTCTACTGGTAGGCTACATTTCATTTTGCTCTTGTTTTTGTTATGTTTGACATAAAATTTTGCAAATTTGTCAGCCATGCATTTTATGCCCTGCCAGAACTGGACCGAGAGGCACTTGGGGCGTGCAATTGAAAGGGCTGTGGAGATTACTTTTCGTTCGGAATTTATGTCAATCTCATTATTTTCACTTAAACTTAACCTAAAATTGATCTCCTCAACGTTGTCTATCTGCACGTCCACTTCGACCAATGAAAGTGCACCATCACCCCCTACCCTACTTGACCTAGCGCTATATAACACAATACTCTCTTCTCCCTCCTCCTCATCCCCCTCCTTCTCCTCATCCTCCCCTCCACTTTGACTTATCAATCTCTCTAACCTAACGGCGATGTCCTCGAGTATCGTCTCAGCTATTTGCAACTCGTCCCTAATGATAAAACGCAAGAGGGCGCTGTCCATTCGCAACAAGGACACCAATATGTTGACGAGATGCGCGTCCTGACTGACCTCCCCCTTGGCGGCGCTGGTGACGTCTATCACCTTGCCCTTCCGCGTCAGAGCGTATCGGTTGTCTGCGGGCGGGTGGGGCGGCGTGTGCGTGGATTGTGAGGGTGACAGGTGGTGCGGGAGTGGTGGGCGGGTGGTGTACCTCATCTCTTTGGCCTGCTGCTTGGTAGCGACCAGCTTGGCCTTGAGCGTCGTCAGGGAGGGCGGTTCGAACGTGTAGGAGTAGGACATCCGCATCAGGGCTTGGGGATCGCGCGCGTGCCGATGGCGCGCGCCGGAGGACTTGCGTATACTGGGCGTTCGGAGAACAATGCAAGAAACGAAACGGTTACAACGAACGACGCAAAGGCATTTATTTCGGAGGAGGCTCAATCGAAGGGTCGCGGAGGTTACTCACGGACGCATGTCGGTCAGGCCGGGCTTGTTCGTCGTCTGGAGGTTGACGTCGCCCCACGAGTTCTCTCTGGAGAGTCCGTTTTTGGTGGCGCTGCTTTCCATGGTTGACAATCTACGGGGATTTTGTACTGAAACTGGAAGGTTAGAAATGCGGTTAGAAAGTTTCGTCCGGTTTTCTATTCGAGCGCGGAAAAAAAGTGTAACAATCGATTAGCGACTTGTGTAAATACGAACGGCACGAAGTTCATGCCCTCATGCCTTCCTCGCTATCGATTATTTTCGTTTGCGCGCCGCGTTTCGTGTGGTTTCCAACGATTTATTTCCGCTTTATACTCCAAGCTCTTCAAGTCACAAGTGCCAGGTGGGTTATCCAACTTTGCTCTTATTACCCTTATTACGGCGCTCCAAGTTTTTTCTATTTTTGTGTCGTTTAATCGATATTCGTTTAATTTGAGTAGCAGTAGCACGTAGCGGGTAAAATTGTTTATAAAGTTGCTCAACAATATTCTTGTCGTCTAGTCTAGATTTGAGGTTAGAATCAATTTGAGGTTAGGTTTTTGTTCGCGACTGTGTAGTAACTTTTAGTCTTAATTTAACCTCAATACAATGATTGTAGAATAACCGCAATGCATGGGTTAAGTAGGAAACCTTAAAGCAATAAATTAATCTCGGCTGGCGATTTTACTTTCCATTTTGTTCCGAGTGTTGCGGTGCGCTGATTTTTTCTTTTGCTAATTGTAAACCGACGGTGCGGAACTTTTGTCTTAACTTGAGTCAACTCGACTCAACTAAAACTCAAAACTTTTTCCGCAAGACGTGAAACCAACCTCGAAACGTCTCCATTGCTGTTCCTCTTATTTCTATCACCATTCACAATGACACTAGAAACCTCCAAACTTTCTGGGAACGATAAACGCGTTATTGTGTTACAAATGTTTTAATTCATCGTCGCGTCCAGTTATACAGAGCGTTGAATATATTCGGTCGGTCGCTTTCCCTCCTTCCCCTAATTTCTAATCGCTCCATCTTCGCGTCCGCATATTAACTAATCTGGGGGCGCGGAATGAGTCACGCGCGTGGCGACGGCACGGAAAACAGGACCGGTTTCGTGTTCGAAACATTTCGACGTCGCGTGCGAGTTTGGCGCCCTAGATCCCGCGCATCGGGAGACAATTGCGGCTCGTTTGCGCCCTTTTGCGACCGCCGCAAGAGGCGCAGACAATTCCGCCGATTTCCCGTCGACCGGACCGAAATAAACGCGCGCGGAAATAGGCGAGCGCGAGCGCCAGTCTCGCGTTGCTAAACTGCGGGCATGGCGGCCGGAATTATGATTATCCTGGAAATTTATTTAAATGCGTATAAATATAGCGATTACCGCTTCGAACTAGATGCGTTGCGCACACATTCGCGTGGAAATTAGAGCATGAAGCGCGCGTGCTTGGTTTCCGTTCACGAAGATATCTGCTTACAGAAATGACAATGGAACACGGCATGGACGTGTTTGATGATATCGTTGATGTTATTATTGATCATGGCAGTGACACTGTTGTACTTTTCGAGGTTTCATTTGACGAAAAATAGTCGATATTTAAGATTCCTGCGGTGAAGAAATTTTGGAAACGGTTTGAAATCAAGGAATCTACTTTGTTTGGTCTTGGCGTGAGGTTAGAATCTATAGTTTGCATTAAAACCACAAGAAACTCATCGTAAACTATCTAAAACAGAAGATATGAAGAGGAATAGATAAGAACTAAGGTTATGTCGCAGTTTTAGTTCTTTTATGAGATTTCGGTTATAGTGTACACATTTTCCTGACCCGGGTGTTCCTTATAAGCGGCATCTACTGTATTATTGATAATATTGAACATGCCAGTGACATTGTTGTACTTTTCGAGGTTTCATTTGACAAAAAAGAGTCGATATTTGAGATTCCTGCGGTGGACAAACTTTGGAAATGTTTTGAAATCAAGGATTTTATTTTATTTAGTCTTGATGCGAGGTTAGAATCAATTTTTTTGTTTTAAATCCACATGATACTCATCTTAAACCTACTAAAACAGAAGATATGACATTGAATAGCTAGGAATCAAGGTTATGTCGAACTTTTTTTTCATTAAGTTGTTCATTAGTTTTGTTGAGACGATAAAATTGAATATACCTACATGATTTGAGGTTAGAATCAATATATGCCACAAAAAAAAACACCAAAAGTGATTCTAACCTTTAAAAATCTAAACTTATGGAAATCTAAGGATATGTCACACTTTCTCTCCTTTTTGTTATTAGTCATTAATATTATTGGACATCGGGTGTCTTGAGATAGTCTAGATTTGAGGTTAGAGTCAATTTTTCGCTCCAAAAACCTCGAAAAACATTACCTATCAAAGTGACTAGCTAAGAACTAAGGTTATGTCATACATTCGGCTTACACCCGGGGAAATCGTCGATTAGAATCGAGTGTCATGATGCAACGTAACCTACGCAAATGAATAGCTAACAACTAAGGTTATGCGTGCTCTCGGTTCTTGAATTATCAAAATAATCACCCTGTGAATCGCGTGGTGCGAACGCGTCCTATTTCTGCTGTCACCTAGTTGCAGCGGCAGGTAAATGCGCGTCGCGGCTGACCGTGAATGCGCGTCGACCACATGTTCGCCCACTAAATCCGGCGTACGAACGAGACGCGTGTGCGCGCGCGGAGCGAACGCTCGCAACTGGCTTTCGCTTGCGCTGGGCCATATTAGAAAGTGCTCTGCGCGTAGATATCCTAAACCACACCGCCACCGACGCGCACACGTTCGAGCAAGTTTCGAGCAACTTTTCCGGCGGGACAGCTCATTAGAATTAATAATGCGCCGCGCGGAGTAGGGGCGGCGATTGATTGACACATCGACTTCCTGCCGCGCGCAATTCGATCAGCCAACGGTATGCCGAGGTGCGAAGCAAACAGAACGCAAAGAGAGTTTAATTGGTTTTTCGTCTGCACACGCGTGATTTTTTTTTTTCTAATTAAAACGCGCGACAGCACATCGGATATCACGTAGAGCGATGAGTCACACACGCGTCAAGCATGGCTTGCGCGTACCCCCCGGCGAGCTGAACGTTTTTTTTTGTTCTCGCGATTTTAATGAATAACATTAAGAGTATTAATAACAATCGATTTGGAAGTCGTGAAATCGGGACGTTGGGGGTACTCACATTTTGAGGGGTTGGCGAATGCGAGCGTGTCACGTCCGTATCATCACTTCGCCACGGCGAGGACGACTCCGTGTGCAGAGGAGACTGGAATTTTGCGAGGCGCCCGATAGCGCCGACGTTTGCGAATACGCGTGTGCCGGTGACAGGCGGTTCGTTGTTTATCGTCGCGCCATTTTGTTTATTTTCATTGTTGCGGCCGCGACTGCCGGACGACACGCACGCCGTCGGACGTCGGCGCGACGGGGGCGACGGCGGCGAAAACATATGATCATCCCCCACCGACGCTTTCTAACGTCTCGCCGCTTGCTAAGGCTAGCGTAACGCCCGGCCGTGTACGCAAGTCGGGGGTTTTTGTGCGGGCAGTAAATTAACGCCCTGTATGCGAGAAAACTAGTTACTTCTAGTTACTTCGGAGATCGTAATATTCTAGGCGGGAAATTTGAATTTTTTGTGTTGTAGACCATGAATAACATGGATGAACTAAAATACTTTAGTGGATGTTAGCGATAATAAATTTATAATTAGTATTTGTATTTTTAGAACTGCTTTTGTTTCTTAATTCCGTAATTTGTGTTTGTCGAATTTCAGTTGGTAACTTTGGTGGGTAACTAGGTAACTAACATACGTGTTTTGTCATCTGCAAAAGTTTCGAGTAATCGATTTAGCGATTAGTCGATAAATTTAAAAATAATCTTTCCCTCAATTTATGAATACTTCAATCGATTTTAATTTTCGATTCATCGTTTAATAACATTTTCATTTCTTAATAAATATTGATTATAAAACATAATAGAACACAGAATATATTTAAAAGCGTGGTAAATTGTGTACTTAACATTTTCAAAAATGATTAATCTTATATGATAATTAAAAACAAAAGAAACTTGCGTTCGATTAATTGATCTCGAAAACTCGATTAGTTCGATTAATTTCTCAAAAAAATAATCTTAGCTTTAATCGAAAATTCAAAACGAAAATAATCGATTAGTCGATTAACTTTTGCCATCCCTAGACTGTCATCTGCGTCAGTGAACGACGGATGACGTGGAGTTGGTGTCGTGTTTTGAAATTTCCTTCCAAAAATCGGAGATTTCTGAGCGAAATCAACGTCCTTTCAAGATCACAACAAGCCGAAGGTACGTGCGCAACATTGTCGCACGATTTTACAACAAAATATCTACAAATTTCCCAAAAATAAACAAAGCAACATAGGTTACATTCTTCTTGGGGTTGTAAACACGAATAATTATAAAACTATAACAAATTATGTTCGTTTTCAGATGGCGACCTTTGAAGAATACATTCAGCAAAACGAAGACCGCGACGGCGTGCGCCTAACGTGGAACGCCTGGCCGTCGAGTCGCATCGAAGCCACCAGACTCGTCGTACCTTTGGGATGCCTTTACTCCCCACTGAAGGAGCGTCCGGACTTGCCACCCATTCAGTACGATCCCGTGCTGTGCACGCGGAACAACTGCCGCGCTATATTGAATCCTTTGTGTCAGGTCGACTACAGAGCCAAGCTGTGGGTGTGCAACTTTTGTTTCCAGCGTAATCCAGTAAGTTTCCGTTATTTTGGGGGTTTGAAGACATGACGGGTTAATGTTCGCTGCTTGTAGTTCCCACCACAATATGCCGCCATATCCGAGCAGCATCAGCCGGCTGAGCTGATGCCAAACTTTTCCACGCTAGAGTATACGATCACTCGCGCGCAATGCATGCCGCCGATTTACATCTACGTCGTGGACACGTGCATGGACGACGAGGAGCTGGGCGCGCTGAAAGACTCCCTGCAAATGTCTCTCAGCCTGATGCCGCCGAACGCGCTGATCGGCCTGATCACCTTCGGGAAGATGGTGCAGGTGCACGAGCTCGGCACGGAGGGATGCAGCAAAAGCTACGTCTTCCGCGGCACGAAGGATTTGACGGCGAAGCAGATTCAGGACATGCTGGGCATCGGCAAGGTGGCGCCGATGACGCCGCAGCAGCAGCAGCAGCAGCAGATGCGCGGTGCGCAGGGCCAGCAGCAGATCGTCCCGCCGGCGAATCGTTTCATTCAGCCACTGGCGAAGTGCGACATGAGCTTGACCGATCTGATCGGCGAGCTGCAGAAGGATCCGTGGCCGGTGCCGCAGGGCAAGCGCTCGTTGCGATCGACCGGCGCGGCGCTGTCGATCGCCGTCGGCCTGCTGGAGTGCACCTACGCGAACACCGGCGCCAGGATCATGATGTTCCTCGGCGGATCCTGCTCGCAGGGGCCGGGGCAGGTCGTCAACGACGACCTCAAGCAGCCCATTCGGTCGCACCACGACATCCACAAGGACAACGCCAAGTACATGAAGAAGGCCATCAAGCACTACGACGCGCTGGCGATGCGCGCCGCCAGCAACAGCCACTGCGTCGACATCTATTCCTGCGCGCTCGACCAGACGGGCCTGATGGAGATGAAGCAGTGCTGCAACTCCACCGGCGGCCACATGGTGATGGGCGACTCGTTCAACTCCTCGCTGTTCAAGCAGACATTCCAGCGCGTCTTCGCCAAGGACCAGAAGGGCGATCTGAAGATGGCGTTCAACGCCACGCTCGAGGTGAAGTGCTCGCGCGAGCTGAAGGTGCAGGGCGGCATCGGCTCCTGCGTCTCGCTGAACGTGAAGAGCCCGCTCGTCAGCGACACCGAGATCGGCATGGGCGGCACGGTGCAGTGGAAGATGTGCACGCTGAATCCGAGCACGTCGATCGCGCTCTTCTTCGAGGTGGTCAACCAGCACGCCGCGCCCATCCCGCAGGGCGGGCGCGGGTGCGTGCAGTTCATCACGCAGTACCAGCACTCGAGCGGGCAGCGGCGCATCAGGGTGACGACGATCGCGCGCAATTGGGCGGACGCCAACGCGAACATTCATCACATCAGCGCCGGCTTCGATCAGGAGGCGGCGGCGGTGATGATGTCGCGCATGGTCGTCTACAGGGCCGAGTCCGACGACGGGCCGGACGTTCTCAGATGGGTCGACCGGATGCTAATTCGACTGGTAGTTCATTCAACCGTCTTCGCTTTTTCAAACGTTTTATTCGTTTGTTGCCGTTTGCAGTGTCAAAGATTCGGCGAGTACAACAAGGACGATCCGAACAGTTTCCGACTGAACGAGAACTTCAGCCTCTACCCGCAGTTCATGTACCACTTGCGGCGATCGCAGTTCCTGCAGGTTTTCAACAATTCGCCCGACGAGACGTCCTACTATCGCCACATGCTCATGCGCGAGGATCTCACGCAGTCCCTGATTATGATTCAGCCCATTTTGTACAGTTACAGCTTCAACGGGCCGCCGGAGCCCGTCCTGCTGGACACCAGCTCCATCCAGCCGGATAGAATCTTGCTGATGGACACGTTCTTCCAGATTTTAATTTTCCACGGAGAGGTACCATTTGCAAGCGTCTTTCGTAATTGCTGTCTTAACGCTTTGTTTTCTTCTGCGTAGACGATCGCTCAATGGAGAAACCTGAAGTACCAAGACATGCCGGAGTACGAAAACTTTAGGCAGCTGCTTCAGGCGCCCGTCGACGACGCCCAGGAGATTCTCTCCACGCGTTTCCCGATGCCGCGCTACATCGACACCGAACAGGGCGGCTCTCAAGCTAGGTTCCTGCTCTCCAAGGTCAACCCCAGTCAGACGCACAACAACATGTACGCCTACGGCGGGGTAAGCGCTGTGTTCGGAAACTTGTTTAAACATTCGCATGGTTTGTCGTTGTAATTTCGCATGACGTGTCATGACATGATTTTCTTTTTTTCATATATTTTATTCCCCCGTTTGCCCCCCAAAATAGGGCATGCCAGGCACGATGACGTCAATGGTAATTTTTTTCTAATACGTTCGCTTCCTCGACCGCGAGCGCTCGTTCGCGGCTGAGAAATGGGCGCGGTTACTTTCCGGGGCTTTGCGCGTTGAGAGTTTGCGTGAATAATTTGTGCTTCGTGTTTCACCGCTTGCTAATAAC